>JAQIVA010000134.1:0-11459 GCA_034697525.1 Lithobius microps | reverse complement strand
TTTGTAATAAATGTTTACAACTGTGCTTTTCTATGTAATGGAACACCGATTGCGTTAACACCCTAACAGTTTCACGCTATACAAGGCAACTGGGTAAAGCGCCTCTTATAATCACAATACGATGAATAAAACACGTTGCGTATATTGAATATTCCATTAAGTTCTCTTTTATGGGATCAGTATATACTTGATGCCAGCCCCCGCAGGTAAATTCGACAACCATGCTAACTCAATCGAATAAATCGACTAAAATTTTACTGTTCAAGCTAAGTTGCCGTGCTCTTACCGGATCGTGTTGTGACTTCCAGAGTGGTGAAGGAGTCCTCGAACTCTTTGCGCTTGTCCAAACCTCGAACAGTGATAACGTACGTGGTGGATGGCTTCAGTCCGTCATGATATGCGGCGTTCCATTCAGGCTCGAGCTTCATCGTAGCCGAATTGTAGACCTCACCGTCCTTTTCTTTGAAAACTATTTCAAAAGCATCAAACTTGCTGATGGCTTCCTCTGACGGTCTCAAGTACACCGAAATGTATCGGTCGGAGAATCGGAAGTGTTCAAATGTGAACATGTAATTCGTCGCTATAAAGCGAAAGAGCGTAAATATTAGACAAAACCCACGATGATATTTTGGCATTCTTTAGATAAAATCTCTCTATGCTTTAGCTATTTCAGGGATCGTAATTCATTTTACTGGAAGTTTAAAAGCGGAAATGTCATTTAACCCTTGAAACTACTCAGGCACATCTTCGTCCCGGGTCTACTTCGCCTGCTACTACATACCGCGCAACGTGCATTTCGCATCAAAAAATGAAATTCAGTAGAACAAACCGGATGTGTTGCCGCCTGGCCTGCCGAGTGCGACACCCAGACCCGGTGTGGTCGCGACAGTCAGAGCGATGGTTAAGGAGATGAGGAGAGTTGCCATGCCTTCTCGTTTGGTTGAACCCTTCATCATACCTACTTATATAGGCCTATATCAGCCACTGCTCAACCAAGGATTGCATGAGGAATGCGAGATTTTGTGTCATCTTTTTCAGTGCCCCATGTTAACCTGATACAGAGACGGTGGGTTGTGTATCCATTCAAGACTAATGGATATTTTTCTAGTTTTATTTGCTTTTTCATACCTACAGCTACAACTCTTTAACGAAATAATACAGTATGCGTGAACTGATGAAAATATCGCACGTATACGCTATTACCACGTTATACATTTTACGATGTTCTCTTGCATATGGTCAATATTCATTGGTAAAGTAATGGGTAATACCGACGTCTAAATTATTAAAAGACACCAAAATGCCCACGAAATGTACGGTCTGATTTCTTATGTGATCCTGCCCTTTCCATTCAAAGTGATTAGTTGACTCAAACTGAACGATTCCAAATTGCCTTCCAAGAATTGCCTTCAATAAGACAACTTAGTTGGTGAAATAGAGATTTCTTAAATTTATTGAGATTCAGACTCCTTTGCAATTTAAAATCATAACACCGTTAAACAAATATCTCTTCAATCCAAAACCCTATTTAGTGATCCAGAGCAAAATGAAGCACATGGTAGTTCTAGTAGGGGCAAAGATCCTTTTACTAGCTCTATTTGCTTTCTCATGATCGTCGTGTCGTGGTTATCGTCATTCAAATCTACTACACTGTTCGTTCGCGATAGTGAAACGCATTATTGCATAAAACATTGGGGAAAAATTAATACAAATCCTTTTGGAATTTAAATTTTTTCCCTACATCTATTCTATTTTTCAACTCCTATGGAAAATAATGTTTCGTGGTTAATGGAAGTGCTTAGTGTCTTTGCAACTTTGTGGCTCCTAGAAACAAATCTAAATATTTTTCGGTAAAATATTCCCGGCTGATACTGAAATAAGCAATGCCAGACAAATCCGAATGTACTAGGGAGAAAAATGTGACGGATTTTCATTTTCACAAAATCATTGTATGTGTAATTACTCTTTTCCAAGTTTCTGGAATCTTCCGTGCAATGAATATTGACCGCTTCATTATTTTGGAATCATATCAGAACCCTTTTTCAAATGTACAACATGTTCACTTAATATCGATAATAAAATGAGAAGGTAAGGAATGCGGTAGACTCTTGTGGCACAACGCGTGATTCACCACACCATAGGCAAACAAACAAGTTGAATTATGGTTGACCTCCTTTCCATTAGCCAGGACGTGCCTTCAGGTTATTCTCAACCCACTTGTTTGATGCCTTCGCCTTTCTTCCTATCAACACGTGGCAGCCGCTAGGATATTATTCAAGATTTTTATCTGAATTTAAATTCCAATTCTGATCATCGCAGTTTATCAAGAATAAGAATAAGAATTAGAGTAGCAACTATATCTAAGGCATAAGAGTGCTTAATAGGCGTGTTTACCGCAGTCAGCCACTGATCGAGTCAGCTCAATGTGAATAGTATCAGACACTAGGCCTATAGGCAGTTGGATGGTTATCATTTGCCATTTGTGTTTAAAATTGGTGACATTTATGCCCCTAACACGTTCGTCCACCTTCGTCCCCACTTCCCCTTCGACTACTTCAATGGATTAAAAATATTGATTGGTGCATTTATCAACCATCCTCACGGATGAAACAGATATGCGCTTACACACACAAGACTTTAACTCCTGCCCAACTTCTGTTCACCGGATTTAACTCTTAATTCACCAATCCCCTCCCATTGTTTGATACCAGGAGCATTGAGTCGAAGCCGAGAGTAACTACTGTTATCAGATCAGGTCATTAATGAAGTGCCAAAGTCGTATTAGATGGATATCATTGAACTGAGACTGAACTGCTGTTAAATAGATGACCATGATGATTTTGCGAATATTTATTTGAAACACCGTTGTACTATTGTCGTTATGCAGATTCGCGAAATGTACATTAAGATAAAAGGAATTTTAGCCCATTCTTCATTTGTGACACCCTTCAGTTCTAGTAGAGACGATGGCGGCGGAAACCGTTTTTTTACTTTAATCTCTAAAATCCACCATAAATGCTCTATAATGAGTTTGGGAACTGTGGATTGTGGTGGCCAGATCATGAGATGCTTAACTTCATTGGAATGTTTTTTGTGCCATTCTTTAACAATTCCGGCTGTATTAATTGGTACTGCTTTACTATCATCTTGAATGATGGTGGCGTTACGATAGGGTGAACAACCATAGGATGAAGAAGTTGGCTGTCCAAAATTCCTAAATAGTCTCTCTTAGCTGTTAATTCTTTTTCCAAGAGGCGATATCATAGGCCATGCGGAGGAGCCCCAAGAAACAGAACCTCAGATCAGCACAGAACCACCACCGCTATGCTTTACCGTTGGGAGTAGCTGACAGTCTGGATTAAATGCTTTTTTCGGCTCTCTCCAAGCGTACACCTGGCCGGATGTCGGAAATAGGCTAAACCACGATGATTTCTCAGAGAAAATCACATTTTCCAACTACTGGAAGGACCATTTCTGCTGGAGGTTTCTACTTCACCGCTCTAAAAGCTTTTAAACACCTGTCGTCTTTGAGAGAACATGCTTTCTAATTGCAGCTGTTCCATGGAATCCAGTTTTGCGCAGCTCCCGACGAACAGTTTTAGTGGAAATTGGGCCCTGTAATTAATTTAGGATCTGTGGTCTCCCCTTGCTTCTCCTCTCTAAGTTGACTTCTATATTGTGCTCTCCTTATTCTTCTTTCCTCTCCTTTTCAAATTAATTCCTACAATTATAGGTTTTCTTTTACAACATCCTCGCTCTCCCCATTATTCATTTCTCTTCATCAAATTCTTCCACCCCTTCCATTTGCTTTCTTCTCCTTCAGAATCCTCTTTCTCTTTTCTCTAATTCGTCATTTTTCATCTGTTGAAGGGACGAAAATCTGTTCTTCGTCTATCTTCTCTCCTTCCCGTCTTCTTCATTGTCTTCTCCGTGTCCTCCTTTTCAACATAAAGCTCTACTGCCTTTTCTTCTCCTATCCCCTCTCTTTTCATTGTCATCGCTATCATTTTGCTCTTCAAAATTCTTTACCACCTTTTTGATTACTTTAGGGAACAAACTAATACAATTCCTTTCTTAATTTCCAAAATTTATTTCCAGACATCCATTTTCGTTGTCATTGCCTATAGAGGGAAAATTCTTTGTGCATGAAGGATGAAATTAGTGTCTCTGCAACTTCATAGATCCTAGAATGAACATCTAAATTTTATTTAGTGAAATATTTCTGCTGACACGATTATATATAATGCCGAACACACTCGGATGTACGAGGGAGAAAATTATGACGGATTTTCATTTTCCCAAATATCCGTGTATGTATGATTGCGCATTGCTAAGTGTCTGGATTATTCCATGAAATGACTTTAGGATGCTTCATTCTTTTTGGAATCGTATCAAAACCCTTTTTCAAATGTAAAATGTTCACTTAATATCGATTGCAAAATTAGAAGATAAGAAACGCAATGGATTCTTGTGGCACAACCCGTGTTTCACCACACCATAGGCAAACCTACGAGTTGAATTATTGCTGAGCGCCTTTCGATTACCCAGGACATGCTTTCAGATTATTCGCAATCCTCGTATTTGAAGCCTTAGTCTTTCTTCCAATCAACACGTGACAGTTGCTATAGCATTTTTAATATTTTTACTGGAATCAAAATATAAAATCTGATTGTTACCATTTAAAATATGCCTTTAAAAAGACTAGCGACTATATCTTAGGCATGAGAGTGCGTAATACGCGTGTTTACCGCATTCGTAAACTGATTTTGTCAACTCATTATGAATAGTATCAGATTGAGTTGAGCAAATGGTAACTTTCGTGCTCACTTACACGTTTCTTCCACCTTTTTCCCCACTTCCCCTTCGACTACTCAAATGGAGTATAAATATTATTTTGTACATTTTATCAACCATCCCCTCTAACGAAACTGCAATGCGATTTCATTCACGGCTTTTACTCCTGCCCAGCTTCTGTTCACTGGATTCAACTCTTAATTCACCAATCCTCCCCCATTGTTTGATGCAAGGATTACCGAGTAGAAGCAGTGAGTAACTACTATTGCTAGATCGACTCCTTAATTCAAATTATCTAGATCGTTATTTACAATGTGTAACTTGACTGATGAATTGGTAAATGGTTCTTTGAGCAATTTATCGACAGAGACAACTGTACGTTATTTAACAGTTGTCTAACAGGATTGAGACATTTTGCCACGTAGATGAAACAGTTATAGGAACTACGTATCTCAAATGCAATCGCATCCAATAAGAAAGTATTTTCAAAACGGTGACCATGTTGGGAGTTATCGTTTTAATTTGTTCCAATCCTTAAAGCACTCTTGCATTCGGACTTATTCTATATTGCTCCTAATCTTAGCATATATTTCATTCATTTTGAGAGCTCCTGCATAAAATTTGCTTCGAAATTATTTTATGTAAATATTTACTGGAACTTCTTTTAATAAAAGCATATACCAATGCACATCAATCATACCTATCTTTTAGGATATTCATTTAAGCATCTCCGATATTTAGAAAGAACATTTCTATATGTGAAATGATCTGATTCCTATGAAATAGCAGTTATTACTGGCCTTTTAATTAGTAAGCATGAAATCCGCAGTTTTAGTTTGTCGTTGATACTCAACCACACTCAATATACGTCATGACAAAAACTATGGCTTGTTTTGCTTTTTGTGGAATGCATCCAAATAATTGAGCATTTGAACATCTAAAGAGAATAGTGGTTGTCTTTGCCCATCTGGAAAGAGGTGATATTTCGATAGGAATTAATTAATAGGAATTAATTTTTGTAGATAACCAAGCGAACAAACAGGCAGACGATTTGCTGATCAAAGTTACTACAAATGTGTATCTTAGAAAGGCTCTTAGAAGTATTTTTGAGAACCATAACACCAAAATAATGCCATAAGCAATCATTAAACCAAAAGTTTAGTTGGATATCCAATTTCTACGATATTCATGCAATACGTGATTTTGCATTTTATTAAAGAGATGATTTGCAAAAGATAATAAGGCTCTTACTTTACAAAAACACATTTACAGTTGCGAGAAACATGCCTGTAAATGAATCAATGCAGATGCCAACTCGAGATTAAAGAATCTTTTCAGACACCTTAGCATTAAAACAGAAAAATACCGTCCAGCTCCATTAGATGTTTTAAGTTTCGTTCAATTTAAAAAGGCAAATTTCGGACAGAACTTATGGGTGGCTTGATAAAATGTGCTGTTGCCTGACAGCATCATCGTGCCATCTAGCAGATCGCAACACAGCATCTCTTTATGAGCGTTTACGTTTCCTAAACCACCCCTAGGACTGAGCGCATTGACGCAACTCTCATCGGCCCAATCTCCAAGCACTCTGGTAAGGCGTCTCGTTTTTTCCCTCTGGCATCGAGGTTCGTCTTGAAAGGAACTTTAGTGGACATGACGTAGTGACGAATCCTATCCATTGCGACCCGATCAGCGTTTTGATTAGATCCCTTTGCCCTCATTCCGGATAAGTAACTCCGAGCGTTTAATCTATTCTCATGTTGTTAGGAAAATCGAGAAATGGTGTCAAAAGGAAAATTTCGGCGACCGATCGATAGCAAATTAATACCTACAAATTGGCCATCTTCGATCAGGTTGATATTCACTGGTTTAGCCTAGGGCTGGTGAACCTGAGCGGTATAGTTTCAGAACAAATATGCAAAGGCCGCGTTGCCATTGGCAACCCACTTAACACACACGCCGAAAAGTAATAAAGAAAGCATGCGATGGTCGCACAGAGCTTTACTTATAGTAAACCGTCTTTCTGGTAAAATGTTAGAATGCATTTATCACAACGCTGATCAAATGGGCCTTCCGGCCACGCCTTCACAAAAGCCCGTTCTAGAGTCTACAAGGCTGATTTAACTACTGATAGAGCATCTAACCTCTCCTTTGCTGCTATCAGATTGGATGGATCGATGGAGCCAGCAAGTCCTCCTAAGGATACTCATCTAATTGCCGTCACGATGTCCAAAGAACGTGAAATTTGACAAATTCAAACGAACTTACCGCCTTCTTTCATGGACAAAGACAGTTCTTGCGTCTGGAAGACTTGGATGGCTGCTGATGGAACTATGGACATCTAAACCAATCGTGTCACATTAGGGCTCGAGTACCACTGACAGGATGGGTAGAGGTCTCGAGTCAATAGTTCTTGCTTTGCACACCTACCGAAACTACACTCCCGAGCAAAGACAAATGCCAACACCTAGAAGACTAGTTTGGCTGTTGATAAGAGTGAGCTGCGTTGGACGCACGGGAAGGGAGTAGGTGAGAATGTCGCCCTGCTGGAAGGCGAAGTAGAGGCTGTCCTCGAGGAAGACCAGGTCCGTGGGAATGTGGTTCATCTCATTTAAGAATTTGTTACAAATTCATTCAAAGTCGCAAGATGCTTGAAAAATCGAATAAGCCAAAATTCCCGTGATTTCCTCCAATTACGTTCATAATATTTCAAGCATGTGTTTACCAACATGGAAATCCTAATCCACAGGAATGGCATAACAACTTTTCTTGTATATCCTAAGATGATCAAATCTACACTGAATGATTTCGTAGTAGCATCGGTCGAAAATGCAATCCACATAATAGCGAGGCAGGTTGTAGTGTAAACTAGCGTCAAAAAGTGCACCTGTTTTCGACAAGCACTCTTTCGAATAACTAAGGCATTCATTGTCAGGTCACATTAGTCAACCCGTCCCAACCTCACCTTTAATTCGCGCCGATTCGCAGGGGGTGGGTGGGCTGGCTATCAAGGTCGATTGACCCGGGTATTCCCCTATACAAAACAGAATACTTTGATTTCTTATTAGGTCCTATTAGGCATAGTGTTTACATTTCTGGTCTCTGTTCTATGCGCACTCGCCATCTTTCGATACCATACTTATACTCTTGCTATATTCTCGGCATTCTAATAGGTTGATCATAAGATAAGGTGGAGCTCGTTCTCTTTTTACACTTGCTTAAGCAAAATTCCATCAAACAGTAGCACAAAGCTTCAAATTTTAAATCAAACAACAGGTTGGGTGACGGCTAAATTATCGGTCGATTCCATTGTTCACTTGAGGTCATATTCTACTTTCGTTTCTGTTACTGACATTCTGCTTTCCTCGATTTCAATAGCTTGTCCAAATCACTCAATGCTAATTTAAGATGATCTGTTTAAGTTTAATTTAATTTAAAGAATTGTTGATAACTGCAGTATCTTCCTGCATGACTCAACCATACGCGGAGCCGACCACATTCCAAATGATAACTGCTTTGCCAAATTTAGCTTTAAAGTGCACTACATTTTAATGGAAAACGCGGGACCACATTTGAAATCAGACCCGATTCGTTGCCTCATCCCGCATATTCCATGTGCCTTTTAATGTCTCTGACTAATTAAGAGTCCAGTATTAACCACTACTTTGCCAATCGTTATTAGGGAAATAAACAAACCGGGGAAAGGAGAAAGATTTTATGTTAAAATAAAAGTTTCGGCAATTTACCTTCATCGACCTATGCCCTGTAAATTTCTTTGTATAAGCTAAGCCACAGAATGGTTCTCCAGTACTACTTAAACAGGTTAAATTTCAACAATCGGCGCAAGAAATAAATAATGTGGGCAAAATAGATCAATAATCCAGTTTTGAGTAAAATTCATATTTAACTAACTAGATTATTAAACACTAACCTGAAATGTACCGTTTCCCTGATTGATACCAGACAACATGATACCAACATGAACACCTGGCATTCCGAGCTACCATTTTCAGGCAAGCCAATGACTATGACTAATGTAACGCGCTCTGGTGCTTGCTTGAATCTGACAAAATCGTCATCCTATTCGTCATCTATAAAACTGCAGTTCAGTCGCAGTTCGATGATACTCATCTAATGCGACTTTGGCACTTTATTCAGAAGTTGATCTGATAATAGTAGTAATGGCTCTCTGCCAGGTATCAATCGATGGGGAATTTAGCATTGAATTTAGTGAACAAAAGCTCTACAGGAGTTAAAACCGTGTGTGTAAGTGCATAGCAGTTTCGTTAGTGCCGATGGTTGATGAAATGCATCAAAGGAAATTTTTAATCCATTAAAGTAGTCGAAGGGGAAGTGGGGACGAGGGTGGAAGAAACGTGTAAGGTGGCATGTTAGACATAATTTACAGAAACAGTCTAGGCAGACGATAACCATCCAACTGCCTAGAGAAGTAATTGCTTATACTATTTACATTGAGTTTGCATAATCAGTGGGCGACTGCGGTAAACACACGTATTACGCTCTCTTGTGCATTATATATATTTGCCAGTCTATTTAAAACCATATTTTCAATAAACGGTAATGATCGGACTTTATACTTGAGTTAAAGTAAAAGCCTTAAAGAACAATAATAGCAGCTGTCACGTGTTGGTGCGAAGAAAGGCTAACGCTGCAAACACGTGGGTCGAGAATAATCTGACGGCATGTCCTGGCTAATGGAAAGGAGGTCAGCAATAATTCAACTTGTGTGTTTGCCTATGGTGTGTTGGAGCACGGGTTGTGCCACAAGAATCCACCGCGTTTCTTGCCTTTTAATTTCATTATCGGTATTAGGTGAAAATTTTGTGCAGTTGCAAAGGGGTTCTGATATGGTTCCGTATATAATGAATAATATTTAGATGTTTATTTTATGTGCCAAACTCTACCTTCATGCTCTAAGCATTTTCCTTTCCTAGGTGGTAAAAACGAGAATGGATGCCTCGAAGTGAATATAAAGGTAAAAACGAATTTGCCTTAGTTTGTTACGTCTAGGATGAAAGAATGAGGCAATGGATTTAGAGGAATAAAAAGAATGCGAGGAAGATAGAAAGAGAGGAGATAGGAGAAGAAAAAGAAGATGGTTAATGATGCTGAAGAAAATGAGACTGTGCAGACGATGAAGAAAACGTGAAAGAGCGAAGATAAAAGAAGAAGAACAGATTTTCGTCACTTTTGGAAGATGAAAATGATGACGAATATAAGGGAAAACGGTACGAGGATTTTGAAGTAAGAAAAAAGGTGAAGACAAAGAGAGAGAAATAGGAGAGAAAGAAAAGGAGGAGGTGAAGAATATGAAGACGAGAGAAAAAAATAGTGGAGAGAGCGAAGATTTTGTCGTAGACCAACGGAAAAGGAGGGAATAAATTTGAAAAAAGGGGGGGAAGCGGAAGAAGAATACGGAGAGCGCAATAAACAACATAGAGTGGGGAAGAAAGAGGACGACTTTGACAACGAAGACCGCGGATTTTAAAATCATTACAGAGTTCAATGAAGGCCTAGAGAACCCAATTTCCTCAAAATCAGTTCGTCGAGAATCACAAAAACCGGATTCCAAGGAATAGCTGCAATTAGATAACCTATGCTCTCATGGAAGACAAAATTTTCAAAGCGTTTATAGAGTAGGAGTAGAAATCTACAGCAGAATTAGTCCTTTCAGTATTGGGAAAATTTGATTTTCACTGTCGAATCATCGTGATTTACCTTATTTCCGACATCTGGCCGAGTGTACGTTCGGAGACAGCCGAAAGAAGCATTCTATCCAGACTGTCAGCTTCTCCCAACCGTAAAGCACAGCGGCGACGATTCTGTGATGATTTAGTGTTTTATTTCCCATGGTTCCAGCTCCTATCCAATGATTTCCCTTCCTCGATAAGAATTAACTGCTGAGAGAGACAATTTAGGAAATTTGGTCGACCAGCATCTTCATCCTATGGGTGTTCAAGAACTGTGATTTTTTGGGGGAAACGCAGCCATGTTTCAAGATTATGGTAATGCAATAACAGTTCATAGAGCGAGATTTGTTAAAAAATGACACAAGGAACAGTCTAATGTAGTTGAGCATCTCGCAATCCCTAGACCCCAACTGCATCATTGCGCATCTATGGTTAATTATAGAAATTCAAGTTAGAAGTCCATTTCCCCGCCATCGTGTCTACTAGAAGTGGAGAGTGTTTTATCTGAATAATGATACAAAGCTCCTATTATCATAGTGTCGCGAGTCTGCATATCGTCCAAAGTAAAAGCAGAGTTCCTAATAAATAATCGCGAAATCATCATCCTCTATATAACTGCAGTTTAGTCTCAGTTCAATGATATCCCTCTAATACGACGTTGTCACTTTATTTAAGGGCAGATCTGATAATAGTGGTTGCTCTCTGCTTTGACTCGATACTCACGGTATCAAACAATGGGAGAGGATTGGTGAATTAAGAGTTGGAACTAGTGAACTGAAACTAGGCATGAATTAAAACCATCTGTGTAAGCAAATAACAGTTTCAGCAGTTGGGACGTTCGATAAAATCAACCAAAGGAAATAATCCGATTTTACACTGAAATTCAGGTAAAGGTCTTAAAAATGCCCTAGTAGCTGTCGCGGGTTGGTAGAAAGAGAGGCTAACGCTTCGACC
>JAQIVA010000133.1:0-11504 GCA_034697525.1 Lithobius microps | reverse complement strand
ATGTTCTGGTTCAATCCACATCAACGAATATGTACAGGCAACTCCACCGCTTCTGGTTGGTAAAAGACCTTGCCAGACCCATTCGAATTTTATCAAATAATGATTTTAGTTAATGAAAGTTTTATAAAGGTAATTAAAGCTGAACAAAAGTAAGAAGGCAATGTTTGCAAAAATAAATTGTTCTACAAAGCTAAAAGCTGAACCCATAATTTACAGGCCATAATTTGCGGGTCGTTCTTCATGTCTTCCTACTCGCAATTGCTGAGAATCCCCCATCATCAGCAAGTTCACATGTTTGTTTTGCAGAGGTCTTCGAAATGACTTTCATGTTCCGTTTATTCAAGGTGGATTTAAGATAGACTCCGTATGCCCCCAGTATTTTAGAATCTGTAATGCCTGAATGCTTCTTGATGAAGTATTATTCGAACTATTGTGGCGATGACAATTTCACAGCCCAATTTTAAAATGCTGTATCGTTTCCTATTAATGAATTACCGGCTTCTTAGTGGGCTGAAATGCTGTTTTGCCTGTGGTTAACCAATTGTCTAGAAAAATTGCCAGAGCAATATAAATTTATTTTTTTAGAACAAATTTAACTTTACAGGAGGACCGTAATTGCTCCACGATTAAGGACGTAAAATATTATATTCGCACACTTAAAGATGAGCCATTTCTGAAATGGGCAAGAATACCGGTTTAAATTGTTTGTACAGCTCCTCTGGTTAAGAGATAAAGTAAATCAAATTCTAAGTATTTCATTCGAGAATTGATTAGGCAAATTCCTAATTAGTCCTGATCGTCCATCGATAAATCAGTTGAAGCAAGTCGAAATACTCCAGTTTCCACTTACATATATTTCACTTCTAATCTGTCATTTAAAAAAAAGTTGTTGAACAGCCTTGGAAGATGTCAAATAAGAAGCTTTAAGCCTTAAACTGTTCAAATATAGGATTGCACAGTGCGGATTTGTGTACAGAGGCTGCAGATGTCAGAGTGACCGGTGGATGTCAAACCCTTGTTTGCTGGTAGTTTGAGTGAGGAAGGTTAAAATTCTTCACCTGAAGTCTAAAATAATGCTGACTTTATTTTTGAAGAATCGGCGGAATGCTTCAACCTCTAACAGCACGAGGTTCTTCATTATATTAGCCTATAAATATTAGCATCACTATCTCAGATATGATAGTGGTTACAAGACATTGTAGTTCGCTTCAGCGTAACGGTAATCAAGTTGCATTCTGGAAAAGTTTTGCAGTGTTGCAAAACATTAGGTCCCATGGTAACTAAGAGGAAGGTTTTACCTATCCTAATTTATAACTTAACAGTCAGCACAAATACCGAGTTCAAAAATCTTTGATTTCGCTTGTACTGGAACTTGGAATAAAAAATTCAATATGCAGCCTGGACATCAATGAATTAGGTTTATTTCTCGAATACGCCTTTTGACAAGATGCAGTGTTACAGTTGTAATGGTTAAAACCTTCAATGTAGATACAACTTAGAGCTTACCCATTTTTATTAATACTGTAGAAGTCGAACTTCTTTTAATCAGTCACAGTGACGCATAAGCATTATCTGACAATTGCTAGCAGTAGCGATCAAATGGAATCCGCTTTCGTCCGTCTTTCACGGAGAAAAATCGCACGTCTTTAGCAGAATTTTGCAGAACTGTGGCATCAAAGCCACTGGATATAAAATATTTAAAGCTGTCGCAAATATTTGTAAAGGAGATTTTTATCTCAATCCATATAAGTTAACACCGTTTTTCTAATAATATTTTGGGAAGGGGGATTCTGGGGGCCAGAAGAAAGCACAGGCAACTACGAAGATGGACAGCATTCTATATACTTGCAGTAGTAGTTTTGCATTTATGACGCATTCTGCTATATATATAATTAGAATGGTTGTGATGCATATTTTTCACATTGCCAAAGGAGTTAATGAATTGAAGGTAAATAGAAAAAATATGTCCAGGCTTAAAATCCTTAAGAGTAATGGGTTCGATCGGCTTCCTTTTCGTCTATCAATGCAGTATTACAGTTAATATACTCTGTAGACCATTAACTGGAGTGTGGATTTTCCTTTATACAATAACATTATTTCAAAGTCAACACTTTCATATAATACATCTTTCATAATATATCGGTAAATACTTCGTAATTCGATTCACTAGGTATTCCCCAAATTGTAAATACTGAATAAAAATGAAGAGAGAACGAATATTGAAATAGTAATCATTTGATTGATCACAAGCAACCGATACAATGAAGGCTATTTTCATACGTTTGCAGCAATGCAATCAATGGAATGGATGGCATTGTGCAATCCGCCCAGAAACGTATCAACAAGCGATTTCGAATCGGGTCCCTGATCAGGGCAGATTTCAAATTCTTTGGAGGTGAGGGGTTGTAGGGCGGTGATTTCAAGCATTTGTAAAGCACGAAACATCACAGCAAAATTATTTTATTTTTTTCTTTGAATTTGGACGGAAGCCTCCTAATTCCGATCAGAGAAGGGTTGAGGAACGGCCTGGTTGATAGCACGTTTATAAGAAAAGATAGATCTATAATCGCTGAACCCACTACAGACGGTTTAATTGTATCGTTAAGAGCCACGGGTTTCCGGATTCAGATGCAATGATGATTTAGCAGCATCAGGATGACATCGTCAACCTTGACACTTCTCTCAACCATAGACTTCGCTCAGCGATCATCACTTAATTCACCTCCTAACTAGTCAATCCATAAGAAAATGATAATATAATCTCCCAGTTGAGGTTATAAGTTCAACTTCTCCACTTTATTTTAGGCCTTACACTTAGGAAATATTGAAGATACGATCACTTGACCAGGTAACGAATTGCTGTATAGGAGCTTTGGCTGCCAATAAATGTCCATGTCACTTACGGATTACGAAGCTTCGATTTCTCATATGCAGTCCAATAAATATTGATTAAAATGGCACGCTCGAATTGGCCTTCATGCGGCTTGCATCGGTCGCACCAATTAGTAGCATTGCCTTCAAACAGAATCAGCGTTTGCCCCGGTTTAGAATCGAAATATATCATAACACTAGTCATATAGAATTGCTAGGTGGCTTCGACTGTACATGAATTGAAATGCTTGAAATCCCTGCACACATCTAAAAAGGATAGATATCTCAATAATGAGAGCCCGCACACACCTTGTTCGTCATGAACAATCTCGTTGGAGGGAGCCGATGGGTAGCCTAAGGCAACTTATTGAACAACCTAACATTATTTTTTATTTTCATTTTTGAAATACCCAATTACATTGTAGATCAAAAAATATTTTTCTTGGTTAAGGGAAATCCTTTGCATTGAAAAAGTGAAAACGTTGAAGATTTAGGATTTTTAAAACAGAGGTAAAGTTTTTTCCTTAAGCACTATAAACGGTTAATTTATTATCTAATTCGAAGCCTTGACATTTTTTTACGCCGCTTACAAATTAAACAGGAAAATTCCAATCTGAGAGCAGAATTTTTTTTCGATAGGACACGAAAGAACATGATATCGTATTTCTCTATTTTAAAATGATACCTTATTAAACGGAGTTTATTCATTCGGAATATTTGCTAACATTTAACTCAAACAATATATATATGTTTGTTATGCTCTGAAGATTAAAACAGCGCATATTCCAAGGCTGAAGAAATTGTGATATCATTTGGAAGGAAGCATACCCTATGTGAATTGTATAATTATGCAGCTTAGTATACTTTCAGAAATGAAATTTCATTATTTTTGAAAATATCAGTGCGGTTGTTCAAACGATTCTTCATATAATTGATTCGAATTAACTCACCTTTTCTAGTGAATCTATCTGTTTAGTTAAAATCACGCATTTTGAATATCAACAACTCTATCTCATTTTAAGTCATAACCTCCTCTTCTCCAGATCGATTTTCTTGATATATCGACCCAAATAGCGATAGCATTTTCGATATTTCCGTTCATTTTTGTGCGAATTTTGTTTGGTACGTTAACTCTACAAAAGGGTTGCTTTCAATCATGCAAATCTTTTAATTCCTATCTATAACCGTCTAATGCAGAGGTTAAAATATTTTGCAAGTCTTTTAAAATATGTTTTGAAATGAATACGTATCGTCGAAGCAATGCGAGGTTTTTATTTTAATCTTAATAAGGACCAATTTTGGATTATTGCTTGCATATCAACCTACATCACCTTTGTCTGCTGACTTGCTTCGAAAACACATTATAATAAATCCTTGTCATTGAAGTTGTGACAAATATGATAGTCTTATTGAAACACAAATGAATTTTTGCGACAATGACGATTAAATCAAACCATGAATTAATTTTCAATAACCCTTACCGATCATTATTTCCTTATCTAAATTAATATTTTTGACTAAATTCAAAAGTAAAGTTATGAAAGCGTTTGCTATATAATACCTGCAGGGGGTGAATAGTCGTAGGCAGCAGAGTTATCGACGCATTTTTTATTAATACTGACTCATGCAAATCAAGTTAATAATACCAGTAGTCATTTTGACCTCCGATAGGCAAACGGAGCATTAATCAAGCTGACTTAACTCAACTCATGTCGGTACCAGATTAGAGAATGCTCTCATTCTATCAGTGTCAAGAGTAGAGCTGTAATTACTTGAAACACATGGAAATACTCGACACGACTCACAATGAGGCGCGCTCTTATTCAAACGGAGCAATGGGGGAGCAGCCTAAGTGGTCCTCACGTTTCTACGGGACTATTTTCCATTCCATCAGAAGGCAATTAAGACAAGTAAGAGTATCAGTGACAGTCAAACCGAAGAAACTTTGTATTGAGGCTTTGTTCTATGCAAGCGATATTGAGCAGGGTTTAACACCATTGCTGTAGTTTGAAAGTCAGCCAGCCATTTGCACTGAAATTTTGTAACTTTGAATAATTTTTAGTTTTACCAAGGTGAGGACTCCAGTTTGTCAGAGAGTGGGAGAAGGATACCTACTGTTCAACAAGGTGCAGCCTTCCAACTATCTCCATTCTTCAGTCATTCAAGACCGGCTGGCCAATGAATCTAGTCAACCATATTGACCATGCCTGAAAACAACTTTCCACATCCTTTACACGTAACCAATAAACTATTTAGTCCACCTGTGATCTGCTCTGTCCATAAAACGGTTAGATTGGTGGTGAAATGTAAAAAGGCATAATGATTTTAAGAGCCATTGAGTTAGACATGGAGCCGTGACAACTTTCACTGGTACATCTGAGCCCGGTTGAAGGAATACACCCCTTTTAGTGCTAAATACTCTCATATAATCGGTCCGGCACTAAACAGGGTTTAAAACCTTTATTTCACGCTTTTCAGGATTCACTTATACTGTTCTCCCGATTTCGCTATTTAACTTGTGTGTTAAAGTCAATTTAAGTGATTTTTTTCCCATTTAACTTTAATTGAACAGTTCAAAACCATCAGCCGTTAAGCTTTATATCGTCATATGTCAAATATCTAAGTTAGTAGCACCTCTGTACCAAAGCTTTTCAGTCAACGCACATGTTTTCCGACATCATTGTCTACAACAGCGGTGATGATTCAATTACAGACCAATAATGTAGAATTGTGAGTTTCTATGCTCATCCAGAGCTGCATTATTACTTTAACTGTCTGACTTTGACTTTCGTAGCCCCCATTTCCCAAAGCTCTTTTATGTGTAAAGTATCTTTATCGGTTGGTGATCCATGCATCCATATGGTGGCAATAGAAAATTATGTATATATTGTTCAATATTTAGGCGATTCGCTAAATGTTTAAGGTAGAGCTGTTTTGGTTCAAAAATAGCAATTCAAATATTACTGTAATTTACATTAAACGAAAGTTAAAGGAGCTGTGTTCTATTGACAAATATGGTACAATTTGCAAAGTAAGTTGAAAGCTTGCTGATTTTAATTATATGGCATTGAAAACATTTCCACGAGTTATGATGTCTTAATATCCCAATGGCCTTCACGATTTCATTTTAAGTCGCCTACATAGGTAAAATAAGCTGCTTGTTCGGAAGCGCAAGGTCAAAATAGTAATCTTTAGATCAATTATCCGGGACTTGGAGTGATTAAAATTGGAGAGAGCAGTAGAGGCAAAGAATAACAAAATACTGTCTTAAATAATCATAGGAGGACACAAATTATTCATCTTCGACGGAACTTAAGAGATCTTTGATTATTCAACTATCTTAGCACTAAACAGAAACTAATATCTGCAGTAATCTTAGGAAAAGCTTTGTTATTTGTATACTTTACAAATTGACGGAATTAACGTGAAGTATTGGTGGACGTTTGAATTTCCATAACTCTCCATCCTTAAAAAAATGATGGAAGAATCATATTCTAAGTTGCCTTCTTAAAACTCGTGCTCACTCATACCTTGATTCTGTAATAATTAATTAATTTTATTAAACCGGTATCCCGGATTGTTCAACCTTTGCAAAATTAAGTCAATAACTAGCATTTGAATATCCAATCGATTATTGATTGTCGAAAAGCTGCGCCACATGCAGTGGCCCAATCACATCATTGCACCTTTCAGTAGGTTACGCGGCCATACCTAACTGCGAGCATCATCCAATCCACCCCAACAACCTGATTTATCAAATCTGCAAACAATGTATTGATTGCCTTCATCGATCCGTACTTTTATTGGATTTCGAATGTTCCTTTCTAGCTGAATTCAAAAAGAAGATCAGGCAAAAATATTGCAGTATAAAAGAAAATTTAGTGAATTAAAATAGAGTTTCCTTTGCCTTTATTTCATCTATACTCGATGTGTATTCTATTTATTAAAATCAACTGGCGAAGAAAGATATCATGTCCACGACTAACGCGACGACAATGATGATGATGATGGTTACGATGATGCAAACGTTGACTTTGTCAAGGTCAAAGGAAACTTGGGGTATTGGAGAAATAATGGAAGAGAGTGTAGCATCAAAAGTCTGATGAATACGCGAAAAGTCAAATCTCATTCCTTGTTAACATAGAATTTTGGAGAAAAAAATGTGATTTTCAAGAAAAGATTAATGGAGGTCAATCATGGAGCTTGTATAAAAACCTCGCTAATTGGTGCTGCTGTGTGAGTTATTCGTTTGAACCTGCCAGTAGGCATATATAAATATATCAGTTTTTAGTGAAGTTAATCAGGACCATATCACGTAGTTTTGAAAAATGACTTTGAAATAAGGACCAACGATAGCCATGGCCAACCCTTAAGCTTGCAGACACGGAGACGAACCGTCAGGCTCTTAGTCTCAGGCAAGGCACCCTACAACTTCCCCTTCAGGTAAAGGATCGCATCGTCCTTTTCATTACAGAGTAGACACACTGTTCCATGTCACCGATGATGAAAATTGACAGGACATGGATTCATATAAAGCCCACATACGTGAGAGTTGCAGACAATATTTATAACTTGTTCTTAGGTAAAACGTTTTCTACTTAATACACCAATTTTTCAACTATTCATGAAAAAATTAGTCATTTTTCATTAGAGCGTAACTTTGTGCTGATTATTTTCCCTACAAGCATATATTTCTAGGACGTGTCAGTCTTAATTTTTCTGTGTGCTGCAGCTAATCTTATTTTGCCATGTTAAGGATCGAACGCAGGCTGAACGATTTCCGTGTTTTTACCATTCCTCGCTTGCTTCATACTCATTCATGTATTCCAAGTTGGAGTATTGCTAGAGTAGGAAACCGAGGTGAAATAACGAGATTAGGCCCATTTAGTTAGCAATGTAAGATGCATTTTCACTGCAATTAGCAGCGATCAAATTTATACTTCTGACATATACATCAGTTACAGTTTTTTTGGGATATTGCACTTTGCTTCAAATTTGCATTCTCGATCAAATTTCCGCAATGAAGGCACGGCCCAAGTGTGCAAGCCTACAGCTATTTATCAGAGCACATATTAGCACACTAGGTCGCATTTGGCTAGCCACACAGGAACGAGTCTTCAACGGTAGGCAGACTGTGGATGCGGTTAACTGACTACCCGTGTCGAGATCAGGAACCGAGGTTGCGCTTTTAGAGGCATACACCTCCCATGAATTGTCTGATTAAGGTCCGAGTACCTGCACATGAAACATCCAACTCGGCACAAACGAGTATCACACCCTGGCGCTATACAACGCATCGACGCACCTACGCCCATGGGGACAAGTGTGCAAACTCTAGAGCAAATCTAGTTGCACGAGCACAAGCCCTCCGCCAAAGCAAGGACACAAGGTCATATGCACAGGGCAGCACCTCCAGCTGGAGAGCCTAAGCTCACAACAGAAGCTAAGCATCAACACCACGTAAAATAGCACGTAGGAGGCAGTGCTCTGTAGCGCTAACGACAGCCCAAATACCAAGCATAGGCAAACGGCAATGGGCTTTCACTAGCTTAGGGGTCTCAACTTCCAGTGAGCTACTCCTTCATATAACATGATTACTAAACTTGGGTTCAAAATGTGTTGATAGTTTTGCCCCAAATCATAAAAAGCACAAACAGGTACTATTTCAATTATTACAAAACTAGTCTAATTAGCAGGTAGGCCTTGGTGGACTCATCAGACAATCAAATATATAAAATGTAAACTTAATTTGGTGCATTTTTTGCATCGTCATATGTGCTGTTTGTATAGGCTCTAGGGCGACAAGGCAAAACGCGAGTCAGTTCGAGCAGATGATTTGGAGACCTTCTTTACGGAATGGGAGCCAGGGGTATGTTCGCGACTTCGACTGCACTCACGACTCGCTCATTGCAAAAAAGGAGACCTACGTTTGCAATATCCTGTAAACTTGTCGTGGTGCAATGGATTTAAAGTTCACGATTCATTTTATGTGATTATATACAATTTGACGTCTGGATGACAACTAAACATTCATGTCAATTACATTATTAGGGAAAAATGCATGTATTCAAATTTCGCAATTATTCACCACGTTTCTGGTCTGCAAGGCCAACCCTCAAAGGAACCTGCTCAACCTGTGTGAAATTGATCATTAGCGTGGGGCATGTCTTCACCTAAGAGAGATTCTGACTGAAGCTGATGTATTTGGATCTCCCATTATGAACCCAAATACCCCTCGTAATTAATTAAACAAAAGGAAGGACGGCGCTTTTACACAGTTATATCTTGATTTTTTATAAAATTTGACTATATAAACCCATTTTCGTGGTGTTTCGTCTTTTTGCATGTGGCCAAAAGTATGACATTGGCCATAACCACGAGAGTTACCTAAAACCTGAGAGTGACCTTGAATTTGAAAGTGACCTTGACCGAGACGTTTAACTTGATCTTTAAAATGACCTTGCCCGTGAGTGAGAGTGAGCGTGACCGTGGAACCGCCTTAACCTTGAGACTGACCTTCACTTGAAAATGACCCTAATCCAGACATTGACTTTGAGATTGAGACTGACGTTGATATTGAAAATGACTTTGACCTTGATGCTGAACTTGACATTGAGAGTGACCTTCATCTTCAGATTGACCTTGATCTTCAGATTGACATTGACATTGGTCTTGAACACGATAGTGAACTTGACCTTCAAAATGACATTGACCTCGACAATGACCTTGAAAACGAGAGTGATCTAGACGTTGTATATGACCTTGACCTTCATATGGACCGTGAACGTGAAAGTGAACTTAAAATTGAAAATGAATTCGAACTAGACATTAACCCCGACCTTGAGAATGACCTAGACCGTGTTCAAATATCATGGAAATTAAAGAGATACAGGTTTCAACATTGTTTTCGTAGTCTTTCGTTATTTAACTTGCAACATTTTACCATTCACGCTGTCAAATTCTTTTACTTAGTCCTTCGAGCCACTAAAGGTAACGCCCAAAATAATGGGCGACATCTGTAGGAAATTCCTAATGTTTTAGAAATCATATGGGATGTGTATTCTTAGAGTCCCTATAAATTCAAATTGTGACATAGTTAAAACATATTTATATTACTCTCCAAACCCTTGTTAAAAGCAACTATTTTTGAGTACAATTAAAAGATTTCATTGGAAATTTAAAGCTCTTAGATTGATTAAACTTAGATTAATTTAATAAGATAGTTATAATTGCGGTAAATCTTTAATTTAATTCTTTAATTTGTAGAGTGTCTTAATTGATAAGCTTAAAGTGTACAGCATAGTGGGCACAAATCAAGAATTTTCTTGAAATTATCAAGTTATGACCGCTAGAAAATCAAATGCGAAAGCTGATTATGAAGAGCTATTCAAACCCGTGAAGTGGTTATTGATTACTGGTGAGGTTTGACGGCACAGAATTAGCTTCTCTGGATGAAATATCGGTAATATTCTGCCTCTCAGAGAAGCAACAAGTCTTATCATGATGCAATATTATTCGAATGGCAATTGCAGCTTTGGCATTCAATAGGGCTTCCTAAATACCTACCGCAAAAGTTCTTCACAATTTTCTAATTATCTCAAATCACCATTCAACCAAAGGCTAATAGTTAATTTACATATAATAGTAAAACGAAAGTCATTTAAGATATTGCAGCTGTCAGGTGATGAGTAAAATCATAAAATATTGAAATTGTGCACAAAGTGTTTTATATGAAAAATATGAAATTTTATATATAATTATTAATTTAATCTCTAATTTAAAATTGAGTGTGGGGGTTTATCCCTTCAAGATGTTTGTTAATACAAATCAGAAAGCTGGAAATTTGGATTTTTTAATTACCTCGAACACATACATCGGTAAACTTGTTATAAATGTGGAATTTGGGATGAACCATGACAAAGGAAGAAACAGAGTATACACTCAACGACTTCGTCTGCAAATACTCTTTACTTTCAGAAATTTGAATCATTTGCAGTCGTATATGAAAGCATAAACAAAAATTAATTTAAAATTTGAAAGTATTTTGATTGTCTAAGGGGTCCGTTATTGCCTCTTTGTCACTATGGCAAGCCTTTGACAATTAGAAGTAGCGCCTGCTGGTGTTTATTGTGTTTCGACAAAATAACACATGCTTTTGAACTTTGACAGTCATGTTATATAACGATGGGTGCCTCACTGGTATGTTGACACTACTACTAAGAGCCTGAACGTCTTCTTAACCGGAGATTAACTCAAGAAATCGACTATTGATTCCCTCAGTTGATATGAGGTTAGTGGATTCATTCTGTTGTCCCCGTATGTATTTATATTAATAATTAGTCATCATTTTGCATCATGTTCCCATCCACGAGAGAGAATAGAGGAGAATAGAGTGAGTAGAGCGTGTTTTGAGTCTGGGTATAGCTTTATGCTCAATGAGCAGTTTATCTCGATTCCAGGATAATCTAACCCATTCTGCTTCCTGTTTCGAGTTCATTGCTAGCGTTACGTAGACATACCTGCCCATATTCCTACACGCTCAGCCCACGCGACTCGACTCAGCTATATTCATTTTCGTGTTCAGTAAAATGATCGAAACCGATGACGATTAATTTAAGTGCATTTATGAAGAG
>JAQIVA010000132.1:0-11543 GCA_034697525.1 Lithobius microps | reverse complement strand
CATCATTTTCATATACATAAATTCTATTAAACAATATTTTAGCACTAGTTGACACAGTCGTTATTTACATTAACAATTTGGTATTATTTTTATCAATATTAAGTATTAAAACCATAAAATCGTATCGCAACTCACGTAGGAAAAATCGTAAAAATCGCTTAACTTTTGGAGGGGATTTTACAATTTTGGCTACTTGTGCTACTGTTGAGATTTTACAATTTAATACAAATTTCTAACATTCTTATATTTAGCAAAAGCCAAATTAAATTTAAACTAACCATCTTTATTAACAATCATATTAACTTGATTCAAATTAACGAACGTTTTTAAGTAATAAATCATTTAACCCGAAGGGAATCAAATTAAAACAATCCTGCACAAACAGTTGAAAGCTCATTCTTTAGTGAACCTCAAGTAAAACTATCTTAAATAAAATGTCAACAACATTTCACCTTTAACATCATGTCCTTTTACTTAATGCTCAAGTGTTCATAATGACAATGTCATTACAATTGTCATTACTACACTATAGCGACCCTCAGAAAGCAGGACCAGCTGTGTTTTCGTTCTTCTTATGACGACCAAGGTTAATTCTATAGAAAATGACAACGTGCCTGCAATCATGTTCAACTTGGTTATGCAGACTTAGTAACTAAATAATGATCGTGTCTCCTCCCTACCCGAAATAATTATGATTGCCTACTCTTATGGTCGTTACAAGTGTATATGACTTTCAAGCTGGTCTGCTGGACTTGGACTTGTTACACGTTTTCTTCAAACCTTTATACCTATTGCTGTTACTAAGTTTAAGGGTTAGCGATCTGCCAACGAGGAAAAATACAGATCCGATACAGATACAATCACATACGCTGAAAAAGGATACACAGGGAACATTACCGGATTAAATTTTGGACAGACATAAGTCCGGTAAAAGGAGGCCAAAGCCGGGAATCGAACCGGAAAATCCTCCCATCGAGGCAGGGACCGAAATATGTCCGGAATGAGCCTAAATTTGTTACGGGCCCGTAGATACAGGAAGGGACTCGGTAGCCTCCCACACTACCCTGTAATTTAGTACAAACTTACTTTAATTTTTCTCTTCACTCTAAATTGCTGGTTCTCCTTTATTATTTACTACATTATATGTATATATTTTTAAATGTGTATGCATGATGCGATACAGTGTCTTCCTCAATACTGTACAGGAAGTAGTGTTTATTTAATTTTTACGGTGTTCTTGTCCTGTCACGATTAGTTGTTTACTCCCGCAGATACGGACACTTAGGAAATACAGCACTATACTTTAAAGGTAGATTATTGGCACGCTTCTTAGGCTATAGCCTACAATTAGGTGAGGCAAAGGTGACTTGACTTACCCTTTGCCCTCAAAAAGTAAAAGCAATTTCTTGTCATAATACTGCAAAAACATCCTCTGTGAGATCCACCATATTAATAGCAGTATTCTGCGTATTTTTTATAGGGCAGAATATGAAAAGTGTTTGTTTTTGTTCTTTTTAAATGTGGGATTTTGCTCCTAACTTTACATCAGAGAATATAGCCTACTTATTAGCCTGCTTATTGCTATTAAGTTTGTTCTTTTTAAATATTTTTTATCACGTTGCTTTAAATGATCGCTAGTATGATTTTTATTTTGTTTGGCAACGCTGTTCAAGGCAAAACAACAGACACCTGCAACCCGGATCTGCAGAGGCAGGTATCGATTAGACAATGGTCTATTGTAACCAGAGTGTCCAACCGAGGTCACTTAACCAGCCAGCTAAAAAAACGAAACTGTGTAGACAAGTATCGAAACTTATTAATTACTCAAAAAGTTTAAATCCCAGCAGTTTCTCAGTTAAACCAATGAATTTGTAATGTTAAGGGAGAAACAGTGATACAACTTTTGTAAAGAAATGTGGTGCCAATCACAAGTTAGTATTTTTCTCTGAAAGTTTTGCACTTATCTAAAATTTGAAACCAGATTCGAAAATGCATCAACAGAACACAATTACGTTTCAAGTTTGAAACCTGTACCCCAAAAACTAAAGTTTTTTTTATATCAAATATCCACTCGGATAATTTAGAATTCTAGAAGTGGATAGCAAATCGCCCAAACGAGCCCAGATGAGCTCAGGTTCAGGCCATGCTTGCAGAGCTGATTCTGCAGAGCTGCGTCCCCAGGTAAAAATAATGACGTATGCTAACTATTGTTTTTAGTTGCTAATTTACTCACTACCTACTTGTGGCAGGACGATCGAAGTGATTGATGTAACGTTTGCCTAACGATTTGGGCAGGGAGTTGGTTGCAAGATCTGATTGTGAGTGGACGTTAAAGAGTGTGATGGTTTAGGACCCAATTGAAAGAGGATGCGTTGACGGAAGAGTTTAGTTTTCGCACTGGAGTAGTGCAGTGATACGGAACGACACTTCTGACTTTTTTCAAAAAAACTTTACCAAAACAAAACAATGATGTTTGAATAAGTTTGTCGAAGTTAATGTAAAAAAATAGAAAAGTGTCCGAATTATTCTACAGCTGATGAATCCTGATGGGTGATCAAAGAATGTGTGTAGATGACATACCTATGAGCTCTTCGTTAAACCCAACGAAATCTCCGTGAAACCTAGTGAAATCTTAGTGAAACCTAGTGAAACCTTCGTGAGAACATTTGGAGAACAGACGTTTAAACTACGAACAAAACGGAAGATCGACGTATTCTGTGGGCCCGAAGAAAACTTATGGTTGTGAGTACTCAAAAAGATGTGTTTCTTTTGTGATTGATTCTGGTCCTTTTTTTTCGGTTTTCTTTGGTTGTGCAAATAACAATTATATTTGGCTAAACAAGAACTGAACTGAATTTTTGACAGATCATCCTTTCTTTAAAATTATTTTTTAAATTAAAGCTGTAGTGCAATTTTCTTTTTTTTGTAAATAAAATTTTGTTCTGTTTATGTCTGTTGTTGTCAAAGTTAATCAACTGTTCACAGTGACTACGAACCTATTTGATAACTGTATTGTTTTGGCCGTAAAAGTCACAATGGTGTCAGAAGTGGGATATTAGTAAAAAGCAGAATTAACTTTGTTATTGTCTGTAATTGCTGATGAAAAACAGGTCTATGCGAACATTTGAAAACTCAACAGGTGAAGTGTTTCATACGAGCTTTTGATCAAAGTGACAATTTTAGTACGTTAGAAAGCAATCATATGAACCATAATTTTTGGTGGTAAGGTAATAGATAGAAGCTGCTTTGAACGCATTGTTGGTTGTGAAAAGCTGGCAATTTCTTTTATTGTTGTTTGTTGTGGAATAACTCGTTCATAATGGCTTTGTCAGAGGAGCAATTTCAAGCGTTGATTGATAGGATCAAACCGGTTAAAAGTGCAGGTAGCTTTTCAACTTTGATTCCCAAATTTTCAGGAGATGGGAAGGGTGTTGAAATTAGAGAGTTTTTCAAGATTTTGGAGAACGTGGCATTGGTCGGGGAGTGGACGGATATGGAAAAGATAGGCATGGCAAAAGTGAGAATGGTCGAGACTGCTAGTTCATTTGTCTGGCAGGATTCTAAGATTGTCGAAGTAGTAAAATATGATGAGTTCAAGAAACTCTTAATTGAGAGGTTTGGAGTAGAACCTCTTACAATCAGGTTGCAGAGGTTCAGAACTTGTGAGCAGATGCCTGATGAGGACGTGAGGGCATATGCCACACGTCTTAGCAAATTGGCCTTAGAGACAGTGGAAAAGGAACAGGAACAGCGGCAGAAATGAAAACGAAGGACGATATTGCTAAAGAAATTACAATGGGGCAAGCAAAAACACAGTTTATCTTAGGCCTGCATGAAAAATACAAGTCAGCGATCCTTAGTAAGGAACCAGACGATTTTGAGGATGCCATAAAAATGGCAGTATTGGAAGAACAAAATGCTCTGATGTTAATTCAGACAACAAAAGTTAAAGTGATCTCTGGTGACAAATCAGACGAACACAAAGAAAAAAATGAACTAGTTGCTGAAATAAAAGCCCTCGCAGGTAAGATAGAAAAGTTGCAGACAGAGACTAACCAACAGTTAGCTAATATGAAATCGAAAACAGAAGCAGATGAGAGGGATGGAAAGAAAGTCGAAGGGAGGCGCGGTCCTAACAATAACAATAGGCCCAATGCCAACAATGCTTTCCAGGGCGACTGTTTCGCCTGTGGGAAGTATGGCCACCGAAAAATCGATTGTAGGGCTGGTAACAATGGTGCGAGGCCGAAAAACATGAGTACTGTACCGTGCTACCGATGTCACAGATTCGGTCATTTCGCTTCTGCGTGTAATACGAAATCCACACAACAAAAATCACAGCCATCAAGGAAGTTTTGCAATTATTGTAAAGGTACAAATCACGAAATGAGTGAATGCTTTAAAAAGATAAGAGCAGAAATGTTCAAGCGTCCTGTTGACAACAATCCCGTTTGTCAACTTTGCCAAAAATCCGGTCACACTGCAGGTGTATGTGACTACCAAAGCTTCAGAAGGCGTGAAGAGAGGGAGGCAAAAAATGGGAACCCCCCCCCCTCTCAGAAGTAGCTAATGAATCACCGGAGGTGGGGCAACCTCGGATAACAAAGGAGTCATTTGTGTGGCAATCAAAAGAAAACGAATCTTGTAAACCAAAATGTAACTTTACAGTCAATGGTGTTTCTGGAGATCTCTTAATAGGGATTAAAATAAAAGAGCTTGAAGTAATTGCTTTTTAGACACTGGATCGGACCTAACTTTAATTGGAGAAAATACTTTCCAAGATTACTGTAAGCAGTATGGAAAGCCAAAGCCGTATTGTGGAATAAAACCACAAACAACTCCAATTACGGGTCACAACTTGGAAATTTTAGGTGGTTATACATTTGAATTAAATTTTGGAAAAATTAAGACTAACTGGGATTGCTTTGTAGCACCTGAAAATTCTGTAGTGCCAGCACAGATGATTCTTGGTAAGGACTGGATTAGAGGAATGGGCGCTGACATTTGTGGAAGTGATGAAACAGTGAAAATAGGTGAATCCACCATTAATATGTACAAATATAAACATCAAGTAAAGTGGGAAGGTTTTCAAACAATGGTTGCAAAAGAGGGTACAGAAAATGGCGAAAAACTGAACAGCCAGTCAAAAGTAAAGTATTTGTACAAAAATGTACCTGTAAGAGTTGCAAAAGTAACAGTTGTACCGGCTAACTCTGAAATTAGCTGTGAGTGTAGAGTACAAGCGTACGTACGAAAACACAACGTGGGGGTAATTGAACCAAATATGGCCATTGAGCCCGAAGCAGGTGTTTTCATTGTGCCAACGGTAACAAAGGTAGGTTGGATGGGTAAATCGGCAGTAAGAGTAATGAACTTTAATAATCATGAAGTCAAGTTGTTGCCGAAAAGAGTGGTTGGGAAATATGACAGCGTAGATATTGATGGGGAGGAAGCTTGCATAAAATTAAACCAGAAAACTGAAACGCAACAGGAGGGAAAAGTTACTGACGGAAAGCGAAGGAAACGCTGCACGACTATGGACAAAATTAAAATACGGGAATTTTTTCCTCTTAATCACTTAAATAGTGATGAAAGAGAGAGAATGTGGAAATTGTTTGAAGCGTACAGAGATGTGTTTGCACTTAACCCAGATGATATGGGAGACTGTCCGTTTGGTCAACATGAAATAAAGTTTAATGACCCAAACCAACAGCCCATTCACTGTGCTCCGTATAGACAACCTTATTCTCTACGTGAGAAAATAGACAAATGCATACAAGAAATGTTGGACAAAAACATTATTGTCGTGAGTGATAGTCCATGGTCAGCTCCTTGTCTGGCGGTACAGAAACCTGACGGTTCGCTTCGAATTGTCACCGATTTCCGAAAATTAAATGCAGTGACAAGGCAAGATAGATTTCCGTTGCCGAGAATAGTGGATGTGTTGGAAACCTTAGGAAAAGCAAAATATTTTTCAGTGTTGGACTTGAAGTCAGGGTATTGGCAACTGGTTTTTGTACTCAGAGTGGAAAATATGCTTATCTGCGTCTTCCCTTCGGGTTGCAAAACTCTTGCTCCACATTTACCAGAACTATGCATAATATTTTGGCTGGTTTAATAACAAAGGTGTGTCACGTCTATCTTGACGACTTGGTGATTTTTTCGACAACTTTTGAGGAACATTTAGAAAATCTGGCTATGGTATTTGAACGTCTTAGAAAGGCTAATCTAACTTTAAGCCCCAGTAAGTGTCAAATTATGAAAGAAGAAATACACTATCTTGGTTTTATTGTATCGGCAGAAGGTGTTAAACCAAACCCTGACAAGGTAAAAGCAATAAAAGAGTACCCTAGGCCACATAACGTGAAGGCTATAAGACGATTTTTGGGAATGTGTGGTTTTTACAGAACTCATGTACCACAATTTTCTGAAATTGCAAAACCCATGATTGAATTAACTAAAAAGAACAGTAGATTTTTGTGGACCCAGGAAGCAGAAGCAGCATTTGAAAAGTTAAAGGAAGGCTTGTTAAATGCAAGGTGTTTAAAGTTTCCTGATTTCTCAAAACCATTTCTGGTTACAACAGATGCAAGCAAAGTTGCTATTGCAGCAATTTTAAGTCAGGAGCACGATGGAGTTGATTGTCCTGTTGCATTTGAAAGTAAAACTTTAACTCCAGCTGAAAAGAATTACTCAGCTACTGAACTGGAGATGTTGAGTGTTGTGCATGCAGTGACAAAGTTCAAGCCTTATTTATATGGCTACAAGTTTGTAATACAGACGGATCACAGACCGTTGTCGTTTTTATTGAAATTAAAAAATCCGACCTCTCGGTTAGCAAGGTGGAACATGCAACTTCTGGGCTACGACTTTACAATAAAGCACAGGCCTGGAAAGTCGATCCCTCACGCCGATGCTTTGAGCAGGGCAGTAGTAAAGGTTTCACATGACTATGAACCAACTTGGGATAGGGCTAGGGTTAAAGCAGAGCAGAGAGCCGACCAGACATGGAGTGAATTAATCCGACACCTTGAATCAAGGACTAAAACAAAATTTGTCGGGAAGTTGTCAGACGATATAGCCAGCTTTACACTAGATGCCGATGGGCTATTGTATCATGTTAAGAATTCAAATAGCGACAGAGGAATTGAGGAAGTGTGGGAACAGCTAGTAGCTCCAAGGTCGCTGATAGAGGAGGTCTTAAGAGGATACCATGATGCTCCTAACGCAGCACACCTAGGAGGGAAAAGAACGCGTAAAAAGATAGAGAAGAGTTTTTATTGGCCAGATATGAGAAAGGAGATTCTGGAGTATTGCGCGAAGTGTGAATCATGTGCTAAGAGGAAGGATGCAACTAAGCGTCTGAAAGCACCAATGGTGGAATTCAGTGTTCCATCAAAACCGTTTGAGCGTTGTGGAATTGACTTGGTCGTTAATGTGCCTGTAACGCACAACAGGAACAAGCACTGTGTTGTATTTGTAGACCATTTTTCAAAATACGTTGAATGTGTACCAATTCCAGATAAGACTGCTGAAACGGTAGCTCGAGCGTTTGTTACAAACATTATTTTACGACATGGATCACCAGAACAGCTTCTGTCAGATCTGGGAGGCGAATTTTGTGCTAATGTTATGAAGGAGGTCCTTAAAATTTTGGACATAAAAAAGCTCAACACGAGTGGTTACAGACCACAAACAAACGGAGTTACTGAACGTTTCAACTGCACGTTTACAACAATGCTTTCTCATTTTGTGGAAAAGGACCCAAACTCTTGGGATGAATGGATCCCGTACGTTACTTCTGCGTACAATTCAAGTGTAAATGACACGACTAACGAGACGCCATACTTCCTGGTTCATGGGAGGGACCCCAGGTGGCCTTTTCAGTTTATTGTAGAGCCTAGAAAGGTAAACTATGCAGTAGACTCAAATTATAAGGAAGAAATGGCAGCCAGGTTGCACTATGCTTTTGAGGTTGTGAGGCGGAATATGGAGAAAGCATCTGCCACCCGTAAGCAAACCTACGACAAAACAGCAACTCCCGTTGATTATAAGGTAGGAGATAGAGTCTACGTGTATCAACCAGTTTTGAAACCAGGAAAAAGCAAGAAATTCCGTATCAAGTATGAAGGGCCATTTCGAATCATCCAAAAACTGTCACCAGTAAACTTTGAGGTACAGCATATTTTGAACCGTAAGAAAATAAAAGTACATAACAATAGGCTAAAACCAGCCTTTGGTGACCCATTAATCGAAATGGAGGAAGAAAACAAAAAGGGGAAAAGCAAAACCACACATGATGTAAAACCTCAAGATGAAGAGGACACAGAAGATCAAATATTGTGGTTCACTGCAAATGAGGAAAATGAATACACAGATGAAACAGAGTCAGAGGGGGATGAAAATGACGCAGATCCACCAGTGTTGCAACCAGAAGGCTTGCAACCAGCTCCTGTGCATTCCACGACTCCAACAAGACCAGTGCTGGAGCCAGCTCATTTACAGCCTGCTTTGTCCCACCCTTTGACTGACACAGAGCTTTCGGATACAACTGAAACTGTGCCAATGCCGTCTACATCAGGGTATAACCTGCGTAGCAAAGGGCCTGTAGAAGATAGAACACTCTAATTGGCCGTCGCTAAGGGTTATAGACTTATGTGCGCACAGGAAACTGGCTCAGTTCGCATCTGGTTTATGCTGGCGTAGACAGATGAGAAATGAGTTACCTATAACTTTAATGGAGATGTCAAATTAGCTGTTCTCAAAATTTTTGTAAAAGAAGTTTGGCACAATTAAAAATAGAGGAATGAAGTTAAATTAGAAAGGGCATATTCGAAAGACCTGACACTGTTCGTCCATTTGTGTCATTGCAGGTCTGAAAGCAATTGGGTCAGCTGAAGCCTAAGCAAGCAAGACCAACTCCTATCATGGCAATCATTACCATAACAGTCTCAATCTCATGCTGTCTGCTATTGACCTGTTTAGCCATACATACGGATGCATTCACATCTAAAGTGACGTCATTAGATCGTGGGGTGATCTTTATATGGCATTCCCGTGCAGTTCTCACAAATAGCGAGTGGATAATCTCTATGGATATCGACACTTCGCAGCATGAGGTGATGATTCGCAAACTACAGCAACTAATTACGAACGTAACAGAAAGAATTAAGACTGGACATCTTAAGACTGAACATCTTAACACACGTCAAACTCAGCTGCTAAGAATTATGACAAGTAAAGAGTTACAGTATTTTGAAGGTCAAATTGGTGAACTGAGGAAAGAACTTACGGAAATAAAAATGGCCACGAGATTAGGAGAAGATGTAAATAGGGCGGAGAAAAAAGGAAAAAAATTAAGTCGTGGCAGAAGTCGTCATGCGAATAAGAAATTCCTTAGAAATAAACGGTATAAGAGTAAAAGAGGTCTAGTAGACTTGGGCGGAAAAATATTAAAAGTTTTGTTTGGCACGGCAGTGGAAGGGGATATTACAGAAATGAATGAAAGAGTGGAAAAGGTGAGAAGCTCAGCAGGGAAGCTTACTCATGTAACATCGGAATTAACTTCTGTATTAAACCATACGTTGGAACAGGTCAAGTTGAATACAAAAAACATCAACTCCTGGTCTCAAACTATGGAATCTGTAGCTATTAACGTCGATATCTGGACCCATATTGCTTGGGTTAGCCCAACATTTAGATTTTTAGAACAGGCTTTTGAATCTGTGAAAGTGGAAATTTTAAAATTTTCGGAAGCTATGGACAAGACAGCACGATGTCGCTTAAGTAGCTATTTTTTGCCACCAAAAGATCTTGTAAATGCACTGAAGGCGATAGGCAGCAAGTTACCTACCGGTTTCACTTTGCTTATTGACGTAACGCCGAAAGGGTTACCGGCATATTACACTTCGATTGAGGTGACAACGATTGCTATTCGCGATAAAATGCGTCTCTTTTTGCACGTGCCACTGAGAACGGATGCGGAAGAATTTGACTTTTATAGAGCAGTACCATTGCCATGGAAGCATACAGCATCTGGATTGTCGGTCTATTATGAAGTAAAAGAAGATTTGATAGGCCTATCACGGGATGTGAGATCCTTTGTATACAGTTCTCCTGAGAGAACGGATAAATCAAATGAAATGCCAGTGAAAGTATACAAAGCGAATACGGCGGTCATGCACCCGCCAGTTTTTACGTGTGAATACGCTCTTTTTGTGGGGAATAGCGAAAAGGCTAGACAACATTGCACCAAGAAAGTCGTGCGAAACCCGATCCCGCAGTTTCATCGAATCGATAAACAGGGTGGATGGGTGTATAGTTCACCAGTAGAAATCGACCTGTCAATCTATTGCAGCGAAGGGGAAAAAACTCAATCAAAAACACAGCTGAAATTAAAAATTGGTACAGGGAAATTTACTTTGAAACAATCTTGTGTCGCAAATGCAAAGGGAGTAACTTTGAAAGCATATTATGTGCGTAATTCCCAATGGAGCATGGCTAGACACTTTATAGTAGTACCGCCTTTGGATGGCAAAATATTGACGAATTACTCAAATGAGTTAAAAGAAAATAAGATAGCAACAGAATTTGCTTTACGAGGGGAGAAATTGTTAGGCGAAGATAGCTTAACGTTAAGTGATATACGAAACCAGTTAAATAAAGTTGACTCAGACTCTGAAGAAACATTTAAAATGGACTGATTATTTGCAACACCCCTGGATTGCAATTTTAATCTGTTTTATGGTAGGGTTAGTATTTCTGGCCTTACGCATAGGTTACTTAAAAGCCTTGTTGTGGAGGAAGGCGGTTAAAATGATGAAAAGTTCGACTAAGTCACAACCTGCTCCTCCGATAGAGTCGTCCAGGGTGAACGAAGGAACAGAAATGTTGTCATGGCATGAGATAACTACGCCAACTGGCGAATCACCAGAAACGGGTGATGAAACTTAACCAGGGAATGCATTTTCCAATTTTTTATAACATTTTTACCTTTTTTTTTAATGCTTTACAATTTTTTTACAACGTCTCATTCTATTTGATTTCATATATTTCATGTATTTTTTTTTTAATTGATGTGGATTATATACCTTGTTCTTGAAATCTCTTTTATTCGAGATGCTAGTGTTAAGAAGGTGCAGTACGAATTACACTGTAGTGGTGCATCAATTTTGTTTTCGTTCATGAAGCTCGTATGATCGAATGCAGACGCTGGGTGACCTTGTGATGTCAGCAGCAGAATTTGCACTTGACACCCGCGTGTCGATTTTCAAGAATGATTGTAAACAAACAACACGGCTTGAGTGCATTGAACTCAACCGCGTCGATTGAAAAGTGAGTCAAGGTGTAATGAGTACCAGGCAGAAAATTGCATTTATTGTTGAGACGGAATGAGCCAAACTGCTGCTGTGAATCGCATGTCACTTTGCTTCCGAATTCTATATTTTCTTTTATAGATATTATACGATAGCGAAATATTGCTTACCGTTTTGTATTATTTGTGTGACATCACAAATATGTTTCATTATTCACTGATTTTTTTT
>JAQIVA010000131.1:0-11628 GCA_034697525.1 Lithobius microps | reverse complement strand
CTGTTCTTGAAATCCTCCCATAAGGGCCTTTTTGAAGTCACCAGACTCCAAACCTCCACCTTTGTCCTGAGGGCATCACTGCCACCTCCGAAGCTGCATAAATAACTATTTAGTGGAAGAACAAACATCCCCCAGCTTCCAGCCTCCTCTACATAGGTCGCCATCCCAAACTCGGCGAGTTTCATGTGGAATTGTGGGGTAAGCAGAATGTTACTTAATTTCATATCCATGTGAAGGATACCCTTGTTACGGATATAGGAAAGGGCAAGGAAAATTTTAGCCGCAGAGAAAAGGAGTGAGAAGAAGGTTACTCAGTTCCCCTTCGATGTGTAGAAAACCAAGCATGTGTACATTGACAAGAGTTTAGCGAATCACAGCCACACATATTTGCTGTGGCTAGTTGTTGGGGCATCAGGTGATAGGACTTTTCGATCAAGAAAACCTTGATCGAAAGTCCTCCTAAATAAACAACGGCACCCGTTAATATGTGGCTGAAATGGATCATGTCCTTTCATATAGCCTCAACAACGGTACAATCCACATGGACGTGAAATTAAGCAATCACTCTCCAACTAAACAGGGACACATCAATCTCGACGATTTCGGGATGGCGAGCTTTGCGGGTGAGGAGAATGCCATGAGAAATAGCCTGATTTTCTGTGGAAGGAGCTCCCACAATATATCATTTCATGCCCGTTCTTAACATCATCAATTTCCTCAACATTCCTTCAATAAAAACTTGAATGGAATATTCCAGAAGGACCGCTATGGAGGCCAACACACCTCAAACACTCATCTTTCTCTCGGGAGTAACGCATTAACCATCTTACAAACTGCAACATTGATGGTTTTGCGAAATGTCCAAACCATGGCAGTGTATCTGTCCTCCTCGCAAAAGACGCCATTCAAACTTCGGCATGTTCGATGTGGCTTTGTGAAGGATACCATTCTCATGGGCGTGAAGCTTCCTATTAAGCATTGTCACATCGCTGTCGGCGATTTTGGCCTGACATGTTTCGTGGAGGAGATTTGTAGCATGACGAATAATCAGATTTTCATCGACACTGCCTTCTCGATGGGTTCTGAGATGGATTTGTGCTATCTGACGGTTTTGTTTGCAGCATTCGTGGAGGAGACTACGCCACCGCTCTTTCCTTATGATATTTGCAAAATTCCTCGGTGAAGAATTTAATCAATCAGCACCAGATGAAAACTCGTCAACCCGTAACGTTCAACAATCTTCTCGGAAATGCTCTGACAACAATGTGCTTAAACAACTTTCCAATTATATCTTTTTAAATAATTATTCGATGAGAAAAACAAGAGTTCATTATATTCTTGCAAATCAATTTAGTTTTGTTTAATACCTTAAAAACTCGTTTTGGTGATAAAATATTTATGCATTTTTTGGATAAAATTTATTCTGCTTTATTGCAAAAATACAAAGGATACCATCTTTTTAATTTGTATATTGGTGTGGGGAGCACAATCTCAAATTGCACTGCAAATATAAAATTTCTCGATGGTGTTTATATTTATCAGTTAAACCTTTGCTAATTAGTCTAATGTAAATATATTTATGCATTATATACTTGTTAGTAATAGGCATTATATAATAATGTACCTATTTTATAAAACGGCTATAAGGATAATGGTGCTAATAGAGCATTTACCATGATGGTAGCGTTTGCATATCTCCATAATGAACTAAAACTAATCAATCAACAGAAACCTAAATTCTTGTGTAAATCACAAGTAAGTGTATGAGTTGTTAGCTAAATCAAGAATGAAGTAAACCAAGTATACCTAACTGTGCATATTTACGAACTACTCACTCGGAGATAGAAAAAACCTTTTTACATACCCGCGCATTTTACCTTCATATACGTCTACTGGAATTTTTGCATTCATATCAGATAAACAGTTGCATTTCTTTCTGAAATATGCCTCACTCATTCATATATATTCATATACACCTGGGCCAGCGATTGTCATTCCAACTTGCCTCCCTTCGTTCAGCCAATACCTCCCAGAGAAGGCGATATATTTTGGGCAATTTGCAAGGAATGAGCTTCAAACAGAAGATTCCTTCGACTGTCTGCACCTTTACAGAGGGGAAAGACCATCGGTCGCGAAATCTGTGCATGTCTGAAAATTCAAAATCCCTGTCGTCTATAGAAGAGATCGATAAAATCGAATGAACATGAATGGCTAAAACGCTGTATGAGCAGAAGTCTATTTCCTTCAATTAAGCTTAAGAGAGAGTAAAAAATAACACTAGGTACACTGGTTAAAATTATCTTTAAGATCCTCATCAACGAAAAAGCCAAGAGTGTAAAATGTTAGATTGGGTTCTTCGTAACTATTAATTAAAGCCGACGCGGACGTCAGTTGTGTCACTGTGCACCCACAGATTGGAAAACTGAGTTTCCTCATGCATTTTGCCAAACAAAGTCGGTGTTTGCGTGAATTTGCAGTTATTTAATAGGCTAGCAGATTTTCGACTGCTTTGATTGTTAAGTGTAACTGTTCTAATTTGATTTTTCACAGCTCAACTTACTTATGAACTGATGTCAGAGATAGTTTAAAAAATTGATCAATGTTCGTTCGTAAATGTCTCAATGCTTCTTCCATGAACAAAAGCAGCAAAGCTTCCATATAGTTCTTTTTATCTTCACTTCAAGATTTTGTGCTATAATATAAGTCCAAATTTCTCAGGTGCAGTGGCAAGATTCTAAAGGGGGGAGGCCCCAGCTACATCCATAGCCGCCGAGAAGGAAACTTCCTGGAAAGTGGGTTCTTCGTACTTCGATCAGGTTAAACATCAAGGAAGAATTCACTTTGACTTACTACCACCTAGTGAAGCTCGATTTTATGCTTAAATATGCTGTCAGCAGCTAGGGCGCTTGAACGAAGGTTAAAGAAGATAAATTACCTCTTCTGGAGAATCGAAAGGGCTGATGATATATCAGGACATTGAAGAACGACTCTAAAGGAAGAGGATCTCGTCACCGAATATCGAATAAGAACTTGGTTCGGAGAGAGTTCCACATCCGCCACGTTTTTCTCCGACCTTGCTCCTTAGACTCTCATTTGGTTTGTAGCTTACAAAATAATTGGGAAGAAACAGATTGTGCAGGTATACAGGAAGAGATGAAAACGGACATTTGTGAGTCCTTCGAATAATCAAAACCAATAGAATTTCACAATAATAGTATAGATAGGCCTGTAAATAGACGCGAGGAAGTCCAAGATAATCAGTGAAATCACATTGGCAATTGAATCTTTAATTAAATGTGACTTGCGGTCTATTGTCTAACTCATTGTATATTCTTTCGAAACTTTGATTCCTCAACTTCCCAGATGAAAGAGGTTAGGATTGTGGCATTAGTGTTGGATTCTGTTTAAAGGCCCATTTCTCAACACTGACTCACGTAAACTCATTGTCTAGTGAACAAGAAAATTCATGCTGTGAGAAGGCTGAAGCCGAGCCTTGGCTAACGGTGTTACTCCCTTCTTATGACACCGAAGCAGTGTTTTGATAGCTTCTTTTTCCTTTTACTATATAATTACTGGAGCAACACTCTTGCGATCGCTGGGCGGTGCGCATACCTATGAGCTGTGGGTACATACTTAGACGCACGTCTGTCCAACGCAAGCCGTCCGATCTCACCTGGTCATGGCTAAATAAACCAAAACCTTGTCTTAGAGATCTACCGGTTCTCCTGTAGATTAGAGAGAGTGTTATACATTTTGGAGGTCATCAAAGGGCACCCCAGCCAGTTGCAAGCATCGTAAAAGACCCTTAATCTTGAGTAGAAATGTGAAAGAAAATTAACTACTCTAAATCGCTGCTTACCTGTGGCTTAGTTTGTATACAGTAACTCTATACCTCCTCCTCTCAAATAATTATGCTTGAGAATATATTTCCGCTTTGATAATTTGATGATAATCAACAAAGGGTTTTTTACGGACGCCAAATTGAGCAATATTATGAGGATATACTGGAAACGGACAGACGGTTTCTAATGTATTAGAGCCAGCTGCCTTACGAGCACCAACAATTTATCGTCTTTGAAGGTCCTAGATGTTAAAACATTTTATTTTAAATATCCGTAGAAACTGTTATTTTAAATGAACGTATTAAATTGCAAAATAATCAACAAAACGCTTAAATTTCTCAAATTATTTCGAATTGTCAGTTGCATTACACATACATGGCTGTTTATCATACGGGAGCCTCAACGCATCAACTCAAATTGAGGCACATTTTAACCAAACCGATCACCTGTTTTAATGAGCTAGAAGAGAACTAGATTGAACTGTTTTTGACTTAGCAATTTTTCAACAATTCTTTTTTTCACTGTAGTGCGATGGGTATCGAAGATATATCTAAAGAATGCGTTCAGAGTACAGTACTTTTACAAATGCTAGCTCACTTACTCAATGTATTTTCAATTCCCTTCATACATTTATTTAAGAGTTATTTACTCAGCATATTGAATATGCCAAAAGCAGAAAAGTTCTGGAAAGTTTTAACAAAATCCTAAAGAAGGTCTGATAGCAAGTTTATCAGCAAAGAATTAACACTCGGCGTCAAAATTAATAATCAGAACCAACCTAGAGAGAACAAATCGTGAATAACTGATATAGAGTTAGGTGATTTGAAATTTTTTAGAATTACAACTTGAAATGAGTAAAAATTGTAATGCTACCTTGAGGCATTGAAGTCTCTATGCATAATAACCACTCATGTTATCAAAAACCGCTCTGCCTAATTAATGCTTAAACACAAAAGGACGATGCTTCGTTTTATGATGATGGGTAGGCTGCCTCAAAAATGCAAGATTCAGCATCATGTGTTTCACTTAGTTAGATAAGCTTCAGTAACTCTACATGTGCGTAAACAATAGCTAGCTAACCATTTGTTCCTCATTTTAATATATCACTTTCAGGTATGTTATAAATTGAGTTTTGGAAACTGAGTCTTGGCTTTGAATGGTGTGATTAAGTGGATTGCAGCAATAGTGGTCCAACTCAGGGCTTTTGACAGTCAAAGGGACCTTCGGGATTCCACCATCAAAGATAAGCCAAGCTAAAGCAGAAATTCGCATGGGCTTCCAGCCTTAGTCTAAGCGACAGCTAAATGAAATTAAGTAATCGCTGAAATTAGAGTTCATTAACGACCAATCACCAAAGGTTATAAAATGAAATGTTTGACCTTATTCCACGATTAGTCATTTCTCCATTCTTTCTTTACAGGGGTTAAAATAGGATTTTAGCAATTAATTTGCAGACCAATATGTCATTCAGCGCAAAGGACTCGAAAGACATCTACAGAAATACAAACTGAAAAAGACGTAATCTATTGGTGTATTTTTAACCAGAAATGCTTTTCCAAGTTGCAGGTCCGAATTTCTAACCATTCAAAAGAACATGGTGTTGGATTCAATTGAATGCAACACTAAGGTGTAAGAATGGTAAAGATGCTCAAACCCCCATTTCTGATAGATAGTGGAAGTCGGTTTACTTTTGTAGTTCCCGGATTCCGTCATGAATGCTTTAGCCGTGAGGAGCGATCCTTAAGAGTGTTTGTACTAAGTCATAAATTAAGTTAATTTACTTTCCAACCAAGTGATAATTCATGGTACATACGAAACAGCCCCTCAATAATTAGGCTTTTTCCACGGGCATTTTAAATTTTCAACTAGTTCCACAACCAACTAAGAGTGATCAAAGTGCCTTTTTTAAACTCCGCTTTTACCAATAACCAAATAATTCATTGTTCTTTATGTAATCATGCAAAAGACAAATTCCGAGAAAGAAAACAGATTCGGTTTATTACTTTAGCCTATTAAATGAGAGAGGTTTTTTTATTGATTTTGAAATATTGTATGTATTCAAGACTCAGACAATTATCACATCCTAATGGTTATCGATTTGACAGTCGCCATTGTAAAGCATTAGGAAACTCCGGCTTTGTTCAAAAAGCTTGTTCTATGGAAAGAATCAGTTCCTCTTCTACCAATAAAATTAAAGCCACCCTTGAAGATGTTTTTTTCAGGTTTATCAGTTGAGTTATAATAGACAATAGCCTTCACTTATTTATTTCCCCTTATCGGTAGACCAGTTGTTTAATATTGCTCAGAAAACGAGGTATAATGTAGGCAGCTCAGCATAAAATAGCATTTACTCTCGGAGAATTCAGCTTTCCTCAAAGTTTTGAGCCACATATTAAATGGAAGCGCATGGGAATGTTCTCCTTCTTGATGCCTACGTAAAGGATCTTCAGAGAACAAAATGCCATCAGGTCATCCTGCAACGAATGAATCAGCTTCCTATGAGTGAGCAAAAGCATTCTTTTTCCATTTTCTTTTACTTTCTTCTCTTATTCTTGAAACAGCTCACTGGATCTGCTCCACTGAGTCTTATACTTCACACACACTGCTCTCGCAGTTCCTAGACTCCTATATCAACCTTACGTTATTTTCTAATCACCATTCGTTGGTAATAATTATTTGCCAAAAAACATTCTTGAATAAATTTGTAAAAAAATTCGAATGCAAATCGAGAATAATAATGTTTTCATTATTCATGCTAAAGGTTTATCATTCCAGTGTTTTCTACACAATTGTCAATATTCGTCTTAACGTGATTATCAAAATCAATATCTTCGTTAGGAATTTCCACGTGAGGTGGTATTAGTATTTGTTTGTTTTTACCTCGTTTCTGGTTCTCCACTCGCATTTTACATTGAAGCCCAAGAGCCTATACACACAGCCTCTAAGCTCATGCACAGGGTCGTATATGCGAAAAAGTCGAAAACATTTCAAGCCTTTTTGTTATCTAATGCGTTTCTAATTGACTCCAACGCAAGCTTTTTGCAATTAGACATTACAAATTGTATTGTCATCAGTGTTTACTGGGTGCCGTAGATGCATTCGCACATTTGCCATAACGTGTTTATTAATGGATAACTCTCTTTAATCCTAGGTGTTGCTTAAGATAAACACATTTTTGGAAAACATCAAATGGACATACAGAAACTCACAAACTGAACTACCAATGGTTTTCAGAAAAATCTGCTATGGTGTGGTGGGTCATTAATTTGGCGCATGCGTGCTCTTTAGATGTATTTACGTAAAGTTACGTAATATCTCGTAGAATCTCATTTTTTCGTAGACAATGCGCATTCATTTTTATCGAACAAAATTGTGCCAGTTTCTAACAATTTGCTGCATTGGGATGTCGATTTGACCGTTTACGGCTGCAAAATGCCTCCGATAGTGACTGACTCACATCCATTCGGCTTAAGTCAACTTCCGTCTTCTTCGGTAGCGTTTTTAATTATCGATTTTGTAGTAAAATGGGACCAAATTAATGCTGTTTTAATATTAAATGCAAGAAAAAATCGTTCACCAATATTGAGTGAAGAATCATCTACCATCTAAAAGAGATTGGATGTTTAAAACATTCAAACAAATCAGCTTCACTTATTCGATTAGTTGCCAATTTGGCAAGGCTTGCTATTCATGAATGGTGGGAAAACTGTATTATGCCATTTACTGCAAGTCGGACACAAGCCTATTGTTCAAAAGCTTCCCCCGTCTTGATGTCTGCGACCTCAACCGGAGGCCATCGTCTGGTTTTTTATGGGGGCTCTGAAAGGAGCCTTTGTGGCCATTAACCGGGCTACATAAACTGCCATATGCATGGAACGAAAGCGAAAAAAGCAAAGGCGATGCACAATCGTCTCTCCAGCGCGCTCTGCTCTTGGAAAGTTCTACTAGGATAAGTATCACGCTCAGTTCCCACATAGTGAGTGGGTGACTGAAATAGTTAAAACTCAATAATGTGATATGAAGGTCACATTAAAGAGCTCTTTGAGATGTCCTGGGGTCGCTTTATTAATCGCTATTTATTTAACGAAAGACATTCTAAATAGTATGAAAAATAGGATAATTAAAAGCATTAGTTTGACCATTAATTTCATGAATCACGATAACATATTGGTCGTCGGGCAAGCCTGGCAATATTTGAATCTTGAAATGGTGAGTAAAGTTTTCTATAAAACAACCACATCTGCATCAGCATTAAAATGGACACGACCTGCGACCATATCCATGTGAAATGCTATGCTGAAAATAAATTTTTAAACGGTATATAAAAATAAGTTTTTCTTTGTTTCGTTTTTCGTAGCAAGAGTATAAATAGAAGACGTTGGAAAACGATCTGAAGGCATTTCGCTAATTCTAAATTCATTGATAAATTTATAGTTCGCTAAAATCTAGAGGGAGAAGAGGATACGTTAGTATCAGTGCGTTTGTTAGAGGTCCGAGGCTGCGTGGAATCGTGTGTCTAGATATGTGTGAGTATTAAGTATGTACCGAGTCGTACACTCAACACAAGGGGTATGAGTCAACTTGGAAGTCGAGTAAAAGGCCTACGCAGGTTAGAGTTGTCTAGCCAGGCAAATGGCTCTCACTATACGTTTTTGTCAAAAACTTATGTGTATACATATTGTAAAATCTATTGTAAATTTATAGCAAACAAGTTCATAGTTTCAATTTTGAATTTAGTCAACCAATTAAATTATTAAAATGAAATGATAATCGTTAAGAATTAGTTAAAATTAAGCTACACAATGATCCCTTTCAAATTGCAAACAATGTAATCGTCAATATCACAAAATCACTATTTCCTGCTATGAGACTTCCATATTTATCGGAGCGTCAATGAAAAATAAGAATTATGAGTCAATTTCAAATGATAATTCATTGCACGGTAGACAATAACGATTGGCTCGTTTTGCTTGGAAAAACAACCCGATTTTATTATCAAATTTCGTGGTGTTAAGCTGATGCTGTGACAGTCAATTTAAAAAGTTGTGCTATGATGACCAAGGAAGCTGTCGTTGGGTCGGACGAATGATCAAAATGGCTGCTAAAAGTTTGCGTTAAAGGCCATTTGCAAAGCGTTCCTTCTTGAAGGGCACACTGAACAGATATATCTGCCTATTAAAGATAAGAGTTACGTTTGTGTTCTTAATGAGAAGAAATTGAAGGTATATCTAGGTTTTTTTACTTAAAATACTAGTTAGAACTAAATTTTCTGAACAAACCATCGTTGCTGGCGCCAGTCAAAGACTTTTACTTTCACTCTGATTACGCTTATCAAGTTGACACTCGACACGTTTGGTATCTCCGACAATTAACTATATGTCTGTATAAAAATCAATTTGATAGCCTCTCAGAGAATTGTCCTAGGATTGAAAGACGAGGCGAATTAAATCGTTCCTGTTTCTGTAAATTTCTGACCCGTGAGCTTAATTAGGCTAATTGTTCTGTATGATAAATGGATAAATAGGGACGGGGGTTGTTAGAATCTATCTTTTGTTTGTTCTTTGTTCGACCTAAAGGAGAATTTACCATTTTGGTCACATTATTAAAGGCAAAGATACAACCCGCCTAGTATGACATACCATAAGTTCTAGGGTTTAATATACCGAAAATAAAAAAGAAACTATACATAATCTTAGCTGGAAAAGAGCACAAAAGCATCTTTTTCCACAACTGCTAGAACCACACAATTTTAATGGGATCCAGAGAGTTGTCATGTATGCGTTCAAAATGGAAGTTCACACCAAATTCGGCTTCTCAATAACACTAAATAAAACTGGTAGATTGCCCACGCATCGTGGATCGCTCCTTGCGGTGGTAAAGATGCTGGTGGCCGGCGATCCTGATTAGATACTGTTGAGTGTAGGCATCGAGTATCTATGCGTGATTTAGTTGAGGTTCTGGTGTGGCATTTGGCGGTCAGAAGACAGTCTAAATGGGATTAAGTAGATTTCTTAAACTTAAGCATGCTGAGAAGCCATTCGCGTTCCATTAGAGTTACAAGTCGAATACTGTTTTTTAATCCAAATTCATTCCAATGAATTCCCGAAAGCAATCATAGTAATGCTTGATTAAATACTTGCTACCACGGAAGTTCCTGAAAATCACCTGAGGCACACAACGCTTCACGAGTTCAATAAAGGAAGGAAACTCAGCAGCCGATGACGAGACTGGAGACATTCACTTGGGTTATTGGAGGACTGCATGGAAGAAAGAACTTGGAGAAAACGGATCAGAAAATTTAGAAGTGGTCATTTCACCCTCCTCGAAGATGGAGATCGAACCGGTCGTTCAATTGAGTTTGACGTATGTCGAAAATTTGAGCGACGTAAAGGGAAGATCCCAATGGCAACTACATGTGAAAGGTTCGTTTTCTTTAAATCTTGTGACAGCCAAGGAAAAATACAATTTGAATTGTAACCACCTAATGCGGCAACAATAAATGTTCAAATATACTGACAGCGATTATGGCATCTGAACCAACCATTAAGGTAAGGAAATGGATGATCCTTCTACTAGACAATGCAAGCCATCCTACAGCAAGAAGCACGTCTCCAATGATGGATGAACTTGACTCAGAGAAAATTCTCCATCGACCTTATTCTCTAGACCGGTTTTTATTTCAAAGTGTTTTGTTCCGCCCCACTGGGGACGTGGAGGAAATACTAGGAGTTGATAGGATTGTACGTTTTGAATGAGGCTCTCTAAGAGCACAGAAGAGGGAAGTAGAATAGAGAATTATTACGATCTTTTGATTCATCGTGATCATTTGAAATCTATGTAGAAGGACATGACTAAGAGATACCAAAACCTTATAAATATGGAGATACCAGACTAGGTGCTGAATTCATTAACTTATGTTTATGCGCAATTAAAGAAGACCTAATTACTCTGAAAAAGCCTTTGAATTGAATTATCTCCTCACAAATCGTGCGCGGATTTTGGGTTGCATAAATATATAGATATTTTCTGCGAGGAAATTTAACTTAACTTTCTTGCATTCCCAATATCATACATAGCTGAAAGCGGATTTTGTGCATCTTCTCGACTACTTTCAAGTCGTATCGACCCTAAAATGAATGGCTCAGTCAAAAACCACCCATGTCACCCATCCAATTAAATGTTCTAAATAAAAGATGGATTTCATGAACAGTTTATTTCACCATTATAACAGTTATATATCATGCATCGTGTAATTTATAAACCACAGCAATATAATCATTAGGTGTCGTGGGAAAAGCAATTAGTGTCCGAAGGGAGAGGTGATTGAACAAAAAGTGCATAGAGTACCAAATCGTAGGAGGAAACAGCTTTGACGATATTTGCTAGGTCTTTGAATAAGGTGTTAATGATTTTTACATATATATAGATATTAGTAAGCATGTAAATAAAAGGGGGTCATATATAAACGGAAAAATTGCATTCATCAATGAATGTTTAATTGAAGGCAATGTTTGTTTAATGGTATTATTTATTCAAACTACGGACAGAACATGAAATTAACAAAACGAATGAAGCTGCTAATCTATATCCAACATTTATCTAAACAGTAAGATCAGTAATAAAACATTATAGAATCCGAAGTTAACGATTCTTAACGTTCGCTGTGAATATGGTCTATTTAGTATTAAGAAATCCCTCCCGAAAATATTAAGGGAAGAAAAATTATTTGCACACTTTAAATTCAATATTTCATCATTAAATTAATACCGTAATGACCCAATTTTAT
>JAQIVA010000130.1:0-11676 GCA_034697525.1 Lithobius microps | reverse complement strand
CCTGAAATAATGTCGCAAGTACCAGAAGCCCCTCGTAAACTGTTCAAACGCCGAAGTTTGGCTGACGATGCTAGCATGGTATCGTTAAAAAGAAGACCGGAGGACTTTTATCAACTCCCACTCAACGATTTTTACAAACCAGATCCGGATCAGTATATTGTGTTAGAAGAGCCAAACATTTTCGTGCATGTGAACAGTTTTAAGAAGGCGGTATACGTGTGCGTCCGTCAATTTTCATTTAACCAGTTGTCGCTGAAGTGGATTCCACGCAAAACAGGACTCAATCTCACCATTGCAGAATGGCATACCTTGACCAACAACCGTATGAGAGGCCTAATTCGTGACGCTATTAATCAGCTGGAAGAAGATATTCCTCCTACTGTGAAAGAAAATTTGGAGCACGAAATGATGTACCCAACAAGCTGGCCAATTGAAATTAAACCAGACGTGATGCAGCATCGCCACGAACTAAGCCCCAACAAATGTGTTGTCATTGATCGACACTATTCACCTGTCAACCGTATTCAAGTTTCCCTGCTGCAATTTGACAGTGACCCGGAGGCCGACCCCATGGTTCCTACAAAAGGAATTCATCTTTCTGTCGATGCTTGGGACAAATTAAGCAGAGAATCATTTGCTGTGGACGAGCGTGTTGAAGCTGAATTGAAGAAAAACATTTAAATACGATTTGTAGTTGTGTGTGTGTGCCTATAATATTCGGACTACAAACTGTGCAGGTTCTTTAATTTTGTGTATGTGTGTGTGAAGTGAAAGTTAACGTTCTTGTGCAAGCTGAAGCTGAAAAAAAAAAGTTTAAACATTTGTGCGAATTATCCTGTGATGATGATGTAAGTACCCGAATCTTAGAAAAAAAAAATAATAAAAATAAATAATACAAAATATAGGTTTATACATGTTTTTTTTTTTATTATCGTTAATTACAATAATGATTTCTTGGCATTGCGATTTGATTATAACACTGGGAATCTGTGCGGACGAAAGGGAATGTATGTTTGTAAACGTTTCTTACAAATTTTGCCACATGTTGATCGTTTAATGAAGGAGTTCGTGGATTGAAACAGTCAATAATGGCGTTTAATGATCTGCCTCTGGCAATATGGTGCACAAAAAATAAACAAAAAGCACCGCACACTTCACTGCATGCTCCCTGCAGATTCACTTTGTTATATTCTAAACGTTTTGCGTTAAGCTTTAAAAATCTGGTAATATAATTATTAGTTGGCTTTAAACCGTAAGAATCAAAAAAGACGCAATTTCCAGGCTCCACGCAGGCAGCCACCCAATGAGATCCAGCTAAATGTTTAGGATCTTGATTAATGATGAATACAGTTCGAGTTTTCACTTTTTGTCGTGGTAACATATCGCATGGTAAAACACCACCGAAAATAACACTGGCACGAGGATCAGACGAAATAATGCGTTGAATTTGTATAGTATTCATGTCACAGGTCAAGCAACACGTTACGGTTTTTATCGATTTCTGCAACGGTTTGATAAGCACAGTAAAGAATCACGTTGACTGTGTAAGGGAGAGCTATACCGAATTTCAGTTCTACACGCACTGTTCCTTGACGAGATAAACTTAAGTGTTCGGCAGTAGCACAAGAGTCGGGTGACAAATCAAAAAAATGTACAGCGTTGCCCTCTTTGTATTCTTCGTAAGTTAGGGCTAAACCGCTATCTCTCTGATGGCGGCCGGTGGCGCTGAATAATGACAGAAAGTCACGCACGTAGAGATTGTTGGCAAAATCTGGGGTGTAGGGGTGGCTGGGAAATGTTTTGCCGTCAACTGAGAGACAGAGATGTTTGATGTTAAAATGTTGAAAATTGAACGGATTTTCGGTGTAGCTCCCCGAATATGCAGTATTTTTCACACAAGCAACACCAACAATGACGGGTAAAGGACCAGTGATGGCTGAATCGATGCTCCCATCCAAACTTCCTGTCGGAATGCTGAAAACTTTACACTCCACTTTTCTTATAGGATAGCGAGCGTTGACGTTTTCTAACACTTTACTGTGGCTTAGTAAAATGTTAGGGCTTGCTTTCACTTTTTTCACGTAGAGAACAGCTTTCACGATCTCAACTTTGGGTGCGAGTGTATTGTCGGCGCACATGATAACGAATTTATTGTCACTTCGAATTAAACGCAAACGCACATCTACATTGTTAAGCAAATGGCGAGGTTGTTGAAAAAAATCACAATGCAGTTTGCCGTACAAATCCCACATTTTCGACGCGGCAATCTTTTCGTTCCGTGCCACGAGTCCTGGGTTGGCATTTTGGGCTGTGGGGTCGCTGTCAGTTTGTTTGCCCGCAGTATCAGGATACCATCCTTCGCAACGCATTTGTGATTTTTTCATGTCTTCGCCATAGCTTAACCAGTTTTCAAAAAAAGCTCTGTAAGGGTAGCACGAGTCACTTGAAGAGGTTAATTTTTCGTTCATATAAAAATCAATTTGGGAGAACATAGAATGTAACATATTGTTAACACAAGACACTTTGGCTCCGGCGGCCAAATTGCTACCGTCTGCATTCACAATTTTTACGACGCAGTGCAAAAATGTTTCGTCAAGATCGATGTAAAAATCGGAACCACCTGTAGTAATTTGAAATTCGAGTGGCGCACCTCCGGCAGCCGTGTTAATCGGAAAATGTTGAACCCACAACACATCTAGGGTATCGACGGCTGTCGCAGGTACGTCAAACAGTTGGAAGCCGGCGGTGCCGCATTCTGGCGAAGCGTGATGAATGAGGGACGCCATCAGTCGAAAATATCTTTCTGCTGCTTCTTTTTAGCTGTGGTGTTTCCACGACGACGTTTGCCAGCCTTCTGAACATCATGTGGGAAGGGAGCCATTATGTGGGAGGCCTTACGCTTGCGTCTTCCACCCTGTTGACGGCGTCTCATAACGGTATCAAGAAAGTCGTTTTTTATTTCGCCCAGTCTCTGTTTAACCGAACTTTTTAGCCCACCCCCACCCTCAATGTCTGATAGAAAATCATTTCCTTTGCGTAGTAAATATCTGCCCGCACCTAGGGCGGCGTGTTTAACGATAGGGACAATGTATGGAATGGCAGTTTTAGTAAAATCGGACACTAATCCGGAACCGCGTTGAAATCTTCCCCCTACAAACACTGGAGGACCCCCCAGCCCTGCCTGTCTACAATAATGACTGTAACAGGCTTGGTAATTTCTTTTAGGTAATACCTTCATTTTTTTTTTTTAATTCAAAAATCTACTCTTTTGAAATGCAATGTGACGTTAACTCTGCCTGTAGGAGAAAAAGCAACAGGATTTCCTGTATCGTCGTGCAGAAAAATAGAAACTTCGTGAAAGGAATTTCTTATTAATTTTTTGTAATAAGGCAGCTGAAAGACCACAGACACGGCTTGTCCGTCTGTCCCGGTCAAGGGTATACACCTGAGCAAACTCGTGAGCTGGGATCCAACTATCTCCTCAGAAGGTATTAAATCTGTATACACATAAATAGAAAAAAATCCCACGTCAAGATCAAGGGGGAAGGGGCTGTCTTTACTTTCTTTTAAAGTTGTAGCACCACCAAATCCGAGAAGCTGACCGAGCGAGGCGTTCAAGCTGACATGCACTTTGGATGCAATCTCAACACTAACTGAACGTGATAGAGCGATGTAACGAAAATTTAAATCACTTTTAGCCCTGCTTTTTGAGACGACTTGATTGATCACTTCTATAGTTTTCTTAGGATCAAGATAATATCCCTCGGGTATGACTAATTTCTCGCTGTAACTGTCAGACACATTACGTTTCACGTCTATATACCAATTCTCATTTTGTGCTTCAAAGTCATCGCGAGGAAAGCCTGGAGCTTCACCTTTAGTATTGAGAAGTTCGTCATTCACTCCATCATAACCTAGCAAAAAAGCTAATCTGTGGTGAAGCACGATTGCAGTATCAAGATTGACATCGATTGCTACTATGCCGTCCGAGCCTACTTCTTCTAAAATCGAAAATTCAACGGGAGGGGCATTATTAAAGTGCTGCTTAAGATAAAGATTTAAAAACGCCACCAAACCTTTTGTGTCTCCATTAGCGTGAACGTATTTTGGAAAAATTATACGTTGATAAGGGTTTTTAGTTACTTCCAAAAAGGCAGCGCGTGATTTTGATAATCTCACAAAACTATGAGGATATTGCAGCTCTGTTAAAGCAACTACCCAAGAACCTTCCAGCTCAATTCTTCTGGCAAGATGTGTAGTGAAATTTGATAAAGTATTGTCTGGGTGAAGGATAGGATCGCCATTAGAAGGGAGTTGCAAATAAAAATTATCTTGCATGCTTTTTTTTTTTATCTTTAATCTGGCGGGCTCTCTTTTAAATCGGATGCTTTAACCCAAGAATTAAATCTGTCGTCGTAATCTTGCCACTTGACAAAAAATTGTTTTCTTTCTCCCTTTCCTTTAGTTTTCAAAATTTTTTCTATTGCATGAAAAGCGTCGGCAGGCTTCAAACTCAACTGCAATTCGTACGGATAAAATTTCCCTGTGATCGGTTCACCTGAAAGATCTGCCAAACCGTAGGTGGGTACAGGCCTACTCGGAAACCGATCAACAACTGTAAAATTTTCACGAGACCAACCACTTTTAAACCCTCGTGCAAAAACATGCCTCCGTTTAGAAATGCGAACGGTATCACCTAATTCAAAAACATACTTTTTGATTTTACTTAAAATGGGCCTATGAAAGTTTTCCCAGAAATATTTTTGGTTTTCTGGCGTGACTGTAGTCGGTGGAGCTTTAATAGCTGGATGGTACGTGTTGTTATATGCTTGCATAATTTTAGGCAACACTTCTATGAATCTATAGCTCCCGGTGTAAGTAAAATACTTGTATAATTTCGATTTTATCGTTCTAATTAATCTTTCCACAATGCTTGCTTTCTGTTCACTTTTCGTGGTAAAAAAATTTATGTCGTGCTGTTTAAATAATTTCTGCGTTCCCTTGCCAACGAACTCTTTTCCGTCGTCACTTTGAAAATGGACTGGATAAGCACCTGCTTGTCGAAATATTACTTTTAAACCTTTCACAACATCCACATTCGTTTTGTTGCGTATAGGAACGGCATATGCTTTTCTACTGAAAATGTCAACCACAAAAAGTATGTATTCCATATTATCGTTAAACCTTGCTATGTCCTGTACTACGCCTAAATCCGCCTGCCAATTTACGTTTAATCCTGCCGACGTAATTTTTGTGCGGGGAAATCTAGTTATAACTTTACGATGAGTTGTGTAGACATCTGACTGAGCCAACCATCGTTTGATTGAATTTAAAGTATAATTTTTACCATCTGCCTGCGCTTCCCTAAACAATTTCAAAGGAGTACTGAAGCCTGCACGATGTGAAGGGTCGTAATAAATTGTTTTTAAGTAACCTTCCATTTACGTGGTGTAGGGATCCCAACGTCTGACCTGAGGGGACAAACGAGGAGGGGTATGGGGGGGCTCAACTTCGTACACTCGCACTTGTTTACTTAAAAAAGAACGAGGAACGTTTGCTTCCTTAAGCACTTTTGTAAACGAACCCAACCCTTCTAAATTAGCAAAAGTCGATTTTGGAGTGGTAGTATGAAGTAGTAAATCAATAAAATTCGAACCAGGAATATGCTGGTCGGAAATAGCTATTTCATTTCTTTCATTAACGCTAAACTTTGGATGGCTAGCCAAAGCGTCAATGACCTGAGTAGCCTTCTTTCGGTAGGTTTTAGGTATCGCGCCTAACACACTGGCTTTGACTTCCGGCTTAATTGAGACGACAGGGCCAGATGGAGGAGAAGGAGCAGGCGTGACAGCTGTCGCTGATTGTGTGGCAGATGTCTGAGGAGCGGTGGACTGGCGGTACTGCTTTAAATGGGTATTAAATTGCGCCTGCATCTGTGTTAAAAATGTAGCTTTATCTGTATCGGATAAAATTGGGTCTTGTAGAATTTGACTCATTTCTAGTTCAAGATTTTTTAATTTACGCACGCCCGGTTCGAAATTATCTAAAGTTTGCCTGTAATAGGGATTAAACGTCGCCTGGGACATGACGGCGTCATAAGGTACCAAAGTCATTTTCTGCATCATATGCGTTTGCCAATAGCCTTCCCCACTACACCACCTATAGCACTGGCCAACAGAGGGGCTAATAAGGGTAAAAACGCAAAACCCCCTTTTTGATTAATCAGCTTTTTTTTCTTTTCGATGGTTTCGCCTCTTGCGGCCAACTGCCGAATAATTTTTTTGTGATTCCTAAGTTTTTTCCGTTGGCAGTCTGTTAAAAGTAAATTAGCTTTTAACAAATTTTGACAAACCTCACAAACACACTTTACAAATTGAGGTGAAGCGTTTTTCAACAACCCCTTCAACTGAGCCCTGTTTAAATACGGAATAGCCTGGATTAGCGGGGCCTGCTTCACTACGTTCTTCATTCTGCGACCGCACATCACCAAATGACAACACTTGTAATCGACTGTTGCTATTTTAAGCCGGGATGTATACTGCAATTTTCTCACCAGGAAAAATATTCGAAGTCAAACGCAGGGATTCGTCTACATCAGAGCGCAACGAAATAACTAAATAGGAATAAGGGGCATTGGTGGCGTCTTCGTAAGCTTTCATAAAAAAATTAGATTTGCCAGGATACAGTTGACGGCCTAAAACAGAAGCCTGCATTCTATCGCGCGGCGTCTTAAAAAGTACGATGTAATTAGCATTTAAACTTAAGTCCCGATGTGCGCGCCCTCGAAAAAAAAGATTTTGTGAAATGTATACTACCGAAATGCGTCTATGGTGAGAAATCTGTGTCGCTAGTTTCGTGTCTTTATCACTTAATTCGTTTTGCAAGTCGTCTATTACAAGGAGAGAATCGTTAGGTATCTTATTTACATCTATGACCCCCTGGTGAAAAGTGACTTTAGAAGTTAAGGAGGGCATCCAATCTTGAGCGATGCTGTAGCACCAAAATATTTGTTTGACCCGAGGGCTTATCATAACATCAGCGTGATCAATCAATCGTCTCACAAAAGTAGATTTCCCGCTCTGACTAGGTGCCGCAATTAAACAAAAAAAAGGACTCGTGAAAATAAACATTGTTACTGCGTAGAATTGTTAACCAAGGGCAAAAAACAAAATAAACATTTTCTACATGTCTCCCATATATAAGATGAGTTACAGGAGACCGTGTCCCCTGTTTGAAACGAAACTAAAGTTAGGATACCTAGTTCCATACAAGCTGTCATTAAAGATAGAACAGCAACTAACGCCACTATTTTCGTGTGTCGTTCTTGCGTGAAGGCCATGACACGAATAAAAAAAGTTCAACCTGTGCAGGATTAAATGTGGATTTAAAAAAAAAAAGTTCAGGTCAGGTTAGGTTAGTTTAGTGACCGTAGGGAAGGGTGCTGAAATCGTGCTGTAAGACTCGTTTGGAAAAAACTAATTTGTAAATTTTGTTACGGTGAACAGACAAAATGTGATTTTTTTGCCTAACAATTTGACAGGGATTAGTAGTAACAACCCGGCGTTCCGAGTCCCTAGCCAAGACCATGGACTTTAAAACCTCGGGGTTCAAGCACTGCAAGGCGCCATGATCTAGGGAGAAGCCTCTTATCTTCAGGATGTGTTCTTCTCTGTCGGGGTTGTCGTGGAAACGAACTGTTATGCAATATTGTTTAGCACCTCCGCCAACAAATGTATGAATGTAAGCGCTTGAGCCATAGGCCTTGTCAATCTCGTCAACCATGCACCCGAGATATGACCCGGCAACAATGGGGTTGGGGATGTCGATCGGAATGCGGTAAACCAAACTATCTGTGTCCACATAGGCGCATGACCCGTGGGGTAGGGCAGACATCTTCTTGTACAAGTAGATTCTAGCGTAACTAGTGATCATAGCGCCAACCACGACGTTTGTGTGAGGGCGTGGTCTGGCAAATCTTGCTTGCTCTTGATATTGTATTCGAGCGGTTGTGTCGTTCTGTTCGAATGTCACGTGTAAAATTTCTTTGCGAGGGTCCGACAAAAACTTGAAAAAAGCTTCGCAGGTGTTTACAAATTCCGTTTCAGGCGCACCCGATTTTTCACACAGCTTTCCATAAAGGGAGCAAAGCGAGAGTTTCGCCAGTGCTCGCAGAGCTTCGTTTTTTTCAATCTTGTTGTAGTCAAGAAGTATACCCTCGTTGGCAGCAAATTCGTTGAGATAGGCTTGGCGGGCTTCTTCAGAGTTGCATCCAGAAGGCCATCCAGAACTCTCTTGTTTAATCTTCAATAGAGCATCGATATAGCTGTTAAAAGGCTTGAACGTTTCATCCTTTTTAAAAGACCAAACCTCATAAAGCCGCTTTATTCTGTACCCCTGTTCGATGGCGATGTCGAGTTCAGGAGTTGTCCAGGTGCCTGAAAGCATTCTTTCTTTGTCGGTGTGATGACAGGGCGGGGGCTGTTCTAGTTCGGCACATTTCGTACAAAGAGGAAAAAAGAGGCGCTCACCTACACGGACCGGCAATACAGGGAGTTCTAGTCCTCTTGGAGCCATGACGTCACACTTTGCAAGACCAAAATAGGCAGAAATGTCCAAAGTGTCGAACTGTCGAATAATGACAGGGTGTCCGATAGGGTAAAGGCATTGTTTCATCACTGTTGCATAGAGACTTATGAAATCCAAATAGTTGATGTTGTAAGAAGACGAATGATCCAAATATGCATTAAACAGCTCCGTACGACCTCCCGTGTAGGAATGTTCAGGCTTAAGAGGTTCAGGAATGACGAGTGACTCTGTAAATTTTCGAATTTCAGGGTCATTCTTCTTAAGCCGTTCAAATTCACACTCGTAAATTGAAACGATTTTGTAACCAGCACGTTTCATGCGAAATTCCAAATCCAACTGCTGTTCGTAGCTCTCTTGAAGTGTGAGGTGAGAAAACAATGCCTTCTTTTCCCGATTGTTAGGATAACAATGTGGACAAGCATGAAAAACGCATCCATGAAAAAAGTAAATAGTTAACGATTGGGGGTCGTACCCATCAACGTAGTGATTCATGATTTTTCTTTCTCCAGAGTTCAAAGCGTGTTCAATAACTCGTCCTTGTGAATGCTCTAAGTATTTGATCCAACGAAGACCAGCTACCGAATAACGTTTTGGTGCACAGGCGTACGAGTACGGAATGTATGCCAGAGTGTTAGCTTTAAGATGGTGTGTACGGAATCCTTTCATACACGCGGCAGCAATTGTGCAGTTAGAAAAAGGATCCACCTTAGGAAAAATCTGTAAAAACAAATCTCTAAACTTCATGCATGCCTTTGTCAAAATAGCCACATCCATAATGCAGTATTTGATGATTGTTGTACGAAAATCGAATACACTTTCTTTAGCCACCTCAGCGTCGTACCATTCAAAAAATTCTGCTCGTTCGTCCGGTTTCATATTTTCTGGAAAGTAATCAGAAGCTGGTGGGAATTTTCCGACATAATCCTGGGTGTCAAGTCGGTTAAATCTGTGGGGGAAAAAAGTTTTGGAAAGTCCTTCCAAGTTAAAACACTTCGCTATCTTCTTCAAACTTGTGTTCATAAAGAGAAAGAAATCTCTGAAACGAATGCCTTGCGCCGTCATAGAAATGATTCGTTCCCCATTTAAAATGATTTTAGGGTTAATTCGGTTCTCAAGAAGCCACGTTGTGATAAAGTGAGCGTCAAATCCGCTAGCGTTGTGAGCGAACACAGTTAGTTCTATATCCTTACGGTGACCATACACTCTAAACAAAAACTGGCAAAAGCTGTCAAGTGCATCAAAGCCCCAGAATTTGTGAAGACGTGTTCCACACTTTTCACAATCTTCTTCAAAAGTTTCCAAGTTTTTACAATCATCACAACATAAGGCAAAGACTATTAAATTTGGAACATGCTCATAAACTTCCCGACCATGTGTATCTCTGCCTACAGATTTCACAGGTGCGCTTTCAATGTCAAAAAAACCAAACGTGGGGTGTTTTTTTGATTTATTGAATGGTTTTTGGACCTGAATGTGGCATTGATGTGAAGGTTGAGTCCACTGGTGACAAATCTCGCATTTGTGTAATCCGCAGTGATGATCTTCGCCCTGTTTGTAGTCTTTGTAGCATGTTAAACATTTTTTAAAAAGCTCACATGTACTGAGATTTGTCTTTACGTTGGTTATTTTATGGTTGTTAAAACATTTTAGGTTACGAAAAAATCTGAAGCACTGTTGACACTGGAGGAATTTCTTCGACTGACAAAATCCGGTGGTTCTGCATGCCTTGCATTTAAATTTGCAGAGATGACTCTTATTGTCTCTAAAACCTTTCATGCACACCTGACACCAGAATTTTTGTCGCACAATTCTAGCCATGTTTTTTGAAAAAGCGTAGTGGTTTTCATAATACACTATGTTCAAAACTGTGCTTGCTTCAGGACCGATGAAAATAGGAGTGGTGCTTCCGTAATCGTACTGATGAATGATAAGCTGCACGTCAGGTAAAATTTCTTGAAACATGGCAACTTCATGTAAGGTACACAATCTTCCGAACGTCACTCCGGCTTCTGCATGCATGGATAAAACCTTCTTTTGAATCTCTCTCTCTCTTCTTTTAATGTTCTTGAATGGTATTTGTGGTATTAAATTGTTGAAGCTAAGCCCGGCAACAATACTGCGTGCCAGACAACAGTTGTCATCATTGTTGGCGAAGGTTACAACGCTGTACAATTTATGTAAGAATTTCCAGACATCGATTTTGCCTCCCGTTGTGATTCGCACTCCGCCTGCAGGCATTTGAACCCACCTTATTTTAAGGTTAAACCCTGTTAAAACCCTGTTATCAATTATGCTCGATCGTGCTTAACTCTTTATGAACCAGGCTTACACTTGCCTTAAAGCCACCACGACTTGATCAATGAACTGCATTTGTGTACAGAACTTAATTAACAATGCACCGATGGGGTTCATAATTTATTTACTGTTGATTGTTGATAATTGTTGATAAGTAAGGAAGTAGTTAAATATCAAATGGGCAAAACATTTATTGTGTTTTTAAGGGACACAATTTTGTCCAGTCTCTTAACACTTTAAGTGCGGAAATAAGAATACACCTTACATGTGGTGGAAGGTAAGGAATTTAATTATGAACCCGATCACGTTTAAGTCACACCTCAAAAATACTTGCCAAAGATCTGAACTAGAAATTTTTTTTATTAACTTGTGTTTCGTTTACAGCAATCCCTCTGGCTAAAAATTACGACTTCCAGTCAGCTTCATGTGCTAGCAGTTTATTAATAAGAGTTAAAATTCTGCTGTGTGTGGCGGATTTCTTAGCTGCCTTTTTCGTGATTAATACCCACAAAGCATCTGCCAAAAAAAAAGAAAAAAGAAATTAAAACCTGTTTTTTTTTTTAAACCATTCTACAATTATTGATGCAAAATATAGTGTCTGAATTTAGGAGTCAATACTTATGAACAGGGTGGAGATTTTTTTTACGGCCCCACCAGTCTTGAAAAAAATAACCATCCCGCACGGAAAAAAATGTTTACTGCCCGAGAAACAACTTTTCTTTTTTAAGAGGCCTAACAAATTCTTGTACCCCCCCCCCCCCAACCTAGTTGACTCCTCCCTTGAAAAATCAATCC
>JAQIVA010000129.1:0-11711 GCA_034697525.1 Lithobius microps | reverse complement strand
TTAGAAGCATTAAATCGTCGTGACCTGTGTTGCATTGTTAGTGTTAGCAACACTGTCACACTCCCCTGCTCCTAGACGAGAACGCAAGCGATAACTGGAGGTCTGCGCTCGGAGTCCTCTTCAGGTGTGACGTCGGTGCATGGGCGTTGGCCGCTGGGAGGAGTCTGGAAAGTTCATAGAGCACAGCACAACATCAAGCACACAATCTGGCACCTCAGTGTATGGAGTCCAACCCTGTTAATTTCCATGACAAGCTAGATTCCAAGAATGTATATGCTCTTTATGCCCATAATGTGATCTTAAATTCCTATCATCTTATCCCATTAGCAAGTCTTACCCAATTCCGCGTGATCACCCGTCTTTCTCTTACTCCAACCCCGATGTTACAACAGTGAATTTATTCTGTCCCCTGATTCTTTTCATCTCTCGTGAGCAACACAAAAATGAGAATATGAAACTAAGATTTCATAACAAGAAAGTAAACAATGAATAAAACAAAGTATATAAGTACAAAACAATTTTTTATTTATTTATTTATTTTTTATTTTTTATTTTTTTTTTCATAGGTTCAGGAGTGCATGTGGAAGCTTTATAGGCCTACTCCCAACTTCGGCTTTCTGTCATAATTACCTGCGACTACATAAAGTAATTATTGCGGACAGGGTGAAGGAAGCAATTAGGATGATCCCCAATACTAAAAAGCTCCACTTAATTATTGCCCACACATTAGTAGCGCCTGACAGGAATCCCGTAATGCTTGGCCATTGTCCAGGTGAAAATCCTCCCTTTGATTCTGCAGTTTGCAGTCCTAGCATTGTTAGGTTCAAAGAAGGTGGAGACAAGCAAAAATCAAGACTCTCGCACGCCCTTGCACTCCTAGAAACTAAACACAAACGCTCAACTGTGCATGGTTTATCCAAAACAAAAGAAATCTTAACTGTGGTCGGTGTGGTATCTAAATATACGGTACGAGTTGCAATATTGATCTCTAAAAATTCTACAGCTACCTCTCCACTGAGACATGCTGATTTCGCTACAACAGTTAATTCAGCCATGGCCTGACAGGAATAGCAACCGGTTTGACTTACAACCTGTACGATTTGCGGGCACACTAAACGATAGTTTACTCTTATTTTGTAATTAGAAAACGCCATATGTACGACAACTGGGGCGCTGTGCACAAGTGTGCTACGCAACTGGCGTTCTGCCGAAACAAACAATTTATGATTGTTCCACACGAATGGTAGGCGATGGCTCTGCTCAGTCACCATTCTTTCTAGATAACTATCTACTTTCTCGCACCGCATCTTATCCTCCAGATCATAACAAGTTATCATTTTTTCGTCATACAGGAATTCGTTGCTGAACAGTAAATTTGCCTGTGTATCCCCGATATGACCGCTCTGGGGTCGTCCAGGTGGACTTGCTTTTTCAATATAGGCTTCCGACGAGTCTGATACGCGTATAATCAGATTTCGAGCTAACAAGTCTACCGCCTGATCTAATGTACCCAAAGGTGTTACAGAAATCCCTGCATAAGTACCCTGCTGATGGATGATGTGTTGCTCCCGAGTCCCATTTCGCGCTATCGTGATCTCTAATTCTGGCTGACAGTGTACACCGCGAATACGATGCACGGAATATGTCCTAGCATGTTCAGGAACGAGATAGGGCTTGTGATGGTGACACGGATCCCGATGCCGCAAAGCACACCCTGCGTTTGCGGAGCCACTAACGCAATTTAATACTCCCGGGTACGACTCGGCTTCCTTAGTGAGACCCTCAAATTTGTACCCCCTTTTACACCATCGCAGCCAACTGCAAAATTCATTTTGTGGGCAACTTATCTGATTAATAGTTCTGAGCTCGGTGGGGAACGTAAAATACTCTAAAGTGCTATGCCACCCGCATCGAACTTGTTTGAATTCAACCTTCATGTGAAACAATTCATTGTCACTTGCGTCCAAAAACCACAAGCAAAGAGAGTAATGCAGGTTACTAAGCGTGATCTGTACCTGTTGGCTAATTATGCAGTCTGTACCCGTTTGATCCGATGTACAGTCGCGAGCCGCAGACTGAAGCAATTGATGAGCTGTACACTGACCGGCTACCGACCCACTCAACAAAGGCACAGCGAGCAACAATATTACCAGGGCGAAACCAAGGGGCGGCGCTTCTGCTCGAGCAGCTCGCACATTTATAGCGGCCTGCTGCACGCGCTCTCCCGCTCCCTTAACTAATGCACGCATTTTATCACCTACAATATAACCGAGTAGCATAGATCCCTTTAAACCATGCCTAAAACCAAAATAAATCAAATAGCATACAGCAACTACAAATCTAAATCCGGACCACACCGCCAGCATAATAAGCTTAATGTACCAAAAAAACATACCGAGTATTATAAATCCCAATACATATGCAGTCATTACAAACTGCGGGGGAAGACATCTACGAAAAAAGAATGCCTGCCAACAAAAAATACATGTAAGTCTAGTGCAGAACGCTTGACCCTCTAATTCAAAGGTAGCTTCGGTTATAATACCATTTCCCCGCACTAACGTTATACTAAGAATTCCAGCATTCAATAGAAATTCCTCCGGCACGATTGCCTGAAACGGCCCCTCTGGCCCCACCTTTGTAATAAATTCAAGGCCATTTTTTCGAATAATCATAGTACCAGGGCTCTATACAGTAACAATAGGGCTTTTAAATTTAACGTTTCCGGTCGCTGTTTTGACCTCCATGTCATCTGTCCCTAACAATTTTCTCTGGGGTCCCACCACGCCAAAAAGGCCCCCCAATTGGTCATGCAGGGGCGCCCGTCGTGCGACTCTTTTCGCTTGTGCCGACCTGTTGAATAGGCACATTTGATACGAAATATAGCGTCCGTTGGCGATTTCGCCACCCTCCAAATATCTAGTCCACACCTTAGTCGTTGCATTAACCACTTGACATTTACATGGATTGTGTGGGTCACAAGGTACCTGCGAACAATACTGCGCATCCCCGCTACAAGGCCTTTCAACAGTACAATAACACTCCTGGCCGCTCGGCCCATGACATGACAAAATGTCAGAATTTCCCCAGGCAGCCAAGTGTTGTTCAAATCGTATTTCTAACGGCCTAAACAATTCTCCCTCTCTGGTTGCGACTCGTGTTTCCCACCCTAATATACAAGGGGAACAATCGACTCTCTCCCCGCAATATGTCAATGGAAGCTGAATCCCGTTCGGACTACTTTCCCAAACGCATGCCTTTTTGTTCGATTCCCAGAGACAGTTTTCAATAGCGAAAATTGGTCGTTCCGATTCAGTAGTAACATTTTGATGTACCACTGTAGATGTTTCAGAATCCGGCTCAGTCACAACGGTATCACCACCCAAAACAGGTCTGAGAAAAAATATCACACTTAATAAAAATCTGTGATAGACCCTCATGTTGGCTGTCCGTCTCTACTGCCCTAGAAACGCTTCCCTCCCTCTTAAGGCTAAAGCAACCCGCTTCGGCTTCTCTGTGCAGCACTCAGCAACAACACGCAAGCATACCCCTGCTCCTAGAGCAAAAGCTCAATGTCGCGCGTTTAGTATGACAGCTTCCTGTCACTCAAGCAACAGTTTGTAAAACGACTTCCACTCCATGCACCAACGTAGTTTGATTGTAAATCAAACCACGCACCAGGACTGGAACCGTTTTCCCACCATAAACCTCCAACCCACTGCTAAAACTAACTTCCCACCCCACTAACTATAGCCTAATTAAATCCACGTTTATCTTGTTTACCTCTTTCATTCATTCCCGTGTTAACTGATCTAAAACCGTCCCTATCACGCCTTCCCTGACAGCTCCCAGGTTCGAATCCCTTCCCGTGTTTTACTCCTACTGCGAGGCACGGTCGGTGCTTCTGTCCTGGCTGCTATCATTCACTCCTCACGTCCGTTTGCATTACCTACAACACACAAATAAATCCGCGAATTAGCCTACATCTCTGCTCTACCAGCTAACTCAGTAGCTTTCTACTTAAAAAAGAATTTCTCCTACGCTCTTTCCCTCCAAAACTACACGCTACCTCTTCCCTCACAGCACCTTGCTGTTTTCTCTGCTTTTACTCTATTACTATTACTCTGCCCATTAAAGTACCTTTACCTGCTACCTTTCATTACGCTTCCATTAACTCCAGTTCCTTTCCATAAAGTTCCCTAATCTAGTGTTACCTGCGTCGCCAGCCAAACCGGGGGACGACCGCAAGCTACACGCTGTTTTTCTACTCGTGATGTAATTCTACTCTTGATGTAATTCTGCTCTTGGCGCTCGGGTTACGTTCTGGCTGCGTCACCACCAGTTTCAGACACTCACTTGTCTGCCCGTAACGGTATTCACTTATTCTTCACGGTTTTCTAGGCCTACTGTCTAATCTACCCCATTTGCAATGCTTCACTATAGCGCTTTGATATGAGCCTCTGCCTTACTCTACACGACTTGCATTGCAATGCTTCACTATAGCGCTTTGAGATGAGCTTTATAGCATTACTTTGTAGCTTGTCCTTAATTCAATTCCCCTGTTATTCACTCACTTTTATTTCACACAATTCACACACTTTACTGGCTAGGATGAGAGACTGTGTGCCAGTCCACAGTCTTCAGGAGACAGCAACTTTCACTCTAATTGCATTTTTACTCTCCTGTCCATAACTCATAAGAAAAAGTCAAATCCGGGGTTCTAACTAAGTCACAAATGTGGGTATTCGAAAGTCCATAATCGGGGTGGTGGCTTTGGAAGAGGGCTGTCCTGAAAATCACCTAGCAGCCAGTCTTCATATCGAGCAAAAAATGAGCTGTGCTGTGTCTGTGTAGTTACATTTGAAGATGCACCGCTCGAATCCTCCTCGTGTGGAGTGCCAGTTTTTTCCTTCGGAGCAGGCATAGCCAAGGGTCTGGGCTGTTCATTTTGCCTTACAGCACCATTCGAAGGACTGTTGCCTTCACCTTCATCTGGTTTGTCAGGGGGGTCGCGACCGGGGTTGAAACGGCTGACTTCACTGTAGTCAGAACTGCTCGTGCTACGGTCGGGACTAGAGCTGCTGCTCGTCCTAAAATATCGCTTGGGGGGTTGGCGACGTCTTGCCCCCGGGCGAGGAAACGCAGATTGAAGTTTTTCTTTATTAGGCTTAACTGGCCTTTTAAGAATACGAATAGGAGGAGAAACAGGGTCGGACTTGATCTGGTTTTTTAGGCATACGCTTTGCCTCCGTAACGTCCCTTCATCTGACTCCCCATCCGCAGCTGACCCTGGCTCCGCCTCCATGCTGCTCCAGTCGTCACGTGAATGTGGCTGCAATGGTAGAGTAGCCGTTGAGCTGCCCTGCTCACTCGCCTTAATTCCACCGCGTTTAAACTCCGCCACAGCCCTGGCGTGTGGGATCCCATGCGAAACCCCACTTGTTCCTGCCTGTCCGCCTCGACTAGTTCGTTCATGTGAGGAAACTGACGGCATCCTTCTCTGGTCGGTGTCACTATCACTGCTACTTGAGGGCAGTGTAAGTGAGCGTCGACGGAATAGTAGCCGAGTACGCGATCTCTTCCTCTGTCGCACAGTACGAGGTGTAGGGGGTGGTGAAGGTGAGCTCTCTACATAGTGCGGCCTAGGCCTATGCCTAATACGCTCAGACCTTCGTAATGTTGTAGGGGGAGACTTGTCATCACTAAACACATCGGGTGCTCTTAGTTTGTCTCCCTCCTCATCACTGTCTGAACCACATGAGTTTTCAGAGGCCGTAGGGGAAGGGGGTGTGAATTGGGGAAATGGTTCCCGTACTTTAAATGGCTTCAAACGATCGACATGAACGATCTCAGCTGTCTCTTTCCCCCTATTCATTCGTAGCACTTCAAAATTTACAGGTGAAGTCTGGCGTAGGACACGGAATGGTCCCTGCCAGAGCCTTGCCAGCTTTTTCGTGTGTTTTTTCTTTACAGCTGGAATGTAGAGCATCACCAAATCCCCTGCCTTGAACTGAACCGTCTTACCCTTTTTCTTACTGCTCTTAATCTGTTTTTCAGCTGAGGCCAGCAAGAAACGTCTTGCCATGTCATACGACTCATACATGCGTTGCGCCAGGGCAGCCTTATAATCAGACTCATCAGTCCTTACACGGCTTGGACGCGTCGCCATTGTTAGAGGGAGGGCGGGGTCGTGTCCCAGAAGGAAATAGGCGGGGGTGTCATGGAGGGTAGCGTTCACTGCATTTCTATTAGCAAGCAGGGCCAGTGGGAGCCGCTCATCCCAGTCGTCTTGGCGTTTAGCTACCAGGTAAGATAGAGTGGCAGTCAAGGTTTGAAAAAACCGTTCGGACACCCCATCTGACTGAGCATGATACCTGCTAGTGAACACTTTTTTAGTTCCCAACAATTCGCACACCTCTCTCACTAGTTCACTTCTGTATTGCGGTCCATTATCTGACAGCCACACCTCAGCCAATCCGTATCTCGCCACGATCTCATTCACGTACAGTTTAGCCACCGTTTCAGCCTTGCAATTAGGCACCGCAAAACACTCGGGATATCGAGTTAACACATCAATAAACAAGATTATCCAGCGATTCCCAGATCTGGATTGTGGAAAAGGACCAATTATGTCCGATGCGGTAATTTGAAACGGAAAGGAGGGGATGGGCATGGCCTCAAGGGGTGCATGGCGTCGCACTCCTCTCTTCTCTTGACAGGGCACACAACTTTCAAAGTATTTTTTCACGTCACTGTACATGTTAACCCAAAAAAAATCTCGGGCCACATTCTGTAAGAGCCGTTCAAACCCCATGTGGCCTGCATAACGAGCGTCATGATTGCTCTCCAGAACAGCCTGACGAAGGGCCAGTGGCACCACCAACTGATGAGTCACCCTCTTAAAAGCTTTATGATGTGTTGGTAAAGTGTAGCGGTATAGCAATCCCGCATCTGTATCAATATAGAATTGATGTATGGGAATTGATTTAAGCATCTTTCCGTCACATTGACGGCCCTCCAAATATGCTATGAGATTCCCCATCCATTTGTCCTTGAGCTGCTCAGCTCGCACACTCGCTCGCGTCCACCCTGCTATCCTAAGCTCTACAGGCCTGGGAGGAATTGGCCTGTTCGCAGGTGAAGCCTCCCTCTCCTCAATAAGGGGGTCAATTCGAAACTGCTCGTCAGTGCGTGTAGCGATCGCACAGCCGTGTTCTGTTGCAAAGTTAGTTACTGCTGGCAATAAACCATATGAACACAAGCTCGAGTCACTAAGGGCACCTTCTAGGGGAGGTGGGGGTGCTCGACTGAGGGGGTCAGCATGATTTTTCACTCCCTTTCGGTACCGGATCTCAAAATCAAATTCCTGCACAGCCATGGCCCATCGTGTCACCACAGGTGAATATTTTGGGGTTTGAAAAATAAATGTCAAGGCTTGTGCATCCGTGAGAAGGGTAAACCGGCGACCTAGCAAATAATATTTGAACTTATGAAGAGCCCAAACAATTGCCAAAGCCTCTCTCATTGTGGCGCCATAATTTATTTCACTCGGGCGCAGCTGCCGACTGATAAATGCACAGGGTTGTAGTTTTTTGTCAGCATTGCGCTGCATCAGTATACCACCCAGGGCATATGACGAAGCGTCTGTCTGCACCAAAAAAGGGGCGTCAAAATCCGGTGTTTTTAGGCACGGTTTGGTAGTTAGTGCCACTTTTAGCTTCTCAAAAGCACATGCACACTCAGGGGTCCAATTGAAACCGCCCTGTGTTTTCTTAATAAGGGAAGTAAGGGGCAGGGCAATTTCTGCAGCACCAGGGAGGAAGCGCCGATAAAAATTTACCAAACCGAGATATGATTGCACTTCCTTTACCGTTTTAGGAGTCGGAAAACGGCTCACAGCATCAATTTTTGCATCAGCTGGAGTTATGCGTCCCTCAGATAAGGTGTGTCCCAGAAACTTCACCTGCCGCACTGCAATACGGCACTTTGAAGGAGTGGCTGTAAGGCCTGCCTCCTCCAATTTTGTTAACACCTGATCTAGGAGCTGCAGTTGGTCTGGGAAGGATCTGGTGTAAATCAGCAGATCATCAAAAAATCCCGCGAGCCCTTTTCCCTTCAGCAGATCGCCCATAGCAGTGTTTATGATATCACAGAACATACCAGGCGATAGGTTCAAGCCCATTACAACACGCTTGAAACGAAATTGACCCGTCGTGCGTCCCCCAACGCTGAATGCAGTTCGGAACCTGTCTACTTCTGCAATTCCAACCTGAAAGTATGCACTGCCAAGATCAATACTAGTAAAGAGACTAGCATTGCCCACCGAGTTGATGAGGGTGTCGAGCTCAGGAATCGGAAAATGCGATTTTTCGATTCGTTCGTTTACTGCTCGAAAATCCAAAACAATGCGATATTCGCCATTAGCCTTTTTCACCAACATCGCAGGTGAATTGTAGCAACTGATTGTTCTTTCAATGATGCCACTATCGAGTAGAGCGTTAATCTGGCGCTCCATCTCTGCCTCCAAAGCCTGCGGAATCGCATAGGCCCGCCGATAAACAGGTGTCTCGTCCTTCATCGGAATTCGCATTTCTGCGAGAGGAGTATACCCAATCTCAGACATGTCAACTGCAAAAGCCAAAGGATGTTTCAGAAGTATTTCTTCTACCTGTCGTCTCTGCTCGGAATCCAGGTGGCTCAGATCGAACCAACCCAGGTCGACAGGGCGACTTGCACGTTTTTTTCGAGCTCTCTCTGCTTCAGGGGGCAGCTGGGGTGGGCTTAGCTCCCTATCCATGTCAATAGGCGCCAAATCGCCCACACACATGGCCTGGCCCACCTGCATACCAGCCATAAGCTGCATAGGCCTATCAGAGAAATTAGATATTAAAGCAGTTGCACATCTGTCTCCTCCCACCTCAACGATGGCATCAGCCAGCTTCACAGGCCATGGCAAGGGGCGACAATCTTCTACCACAAACTCTGTTTCCTCCTCACCAGCCTGGATTCGCACCTGTGCTAATTGGTGACTCCGGGGGGCAAGAATGAGATGTTCGTCCAGTTGGACACCTATTTTGCATACACGTGTGGGTGGAGGCAGCGCTGATGATATGGCCGTTCGGAAGGTTGTAAGGCCTGGCCTTTTCTGGTCGACCCGAATTTCTTCCACCTCAAAGCCCCACCTATCGCTCACAAAACGATATTCGTGCGGGCGGTGTACCATTTCCAACCTCCTAATAGTGGCCATCCCTATTATAGCCTCATGTAACTCACCCACCTCTACTTTAGGGATAAAAAATGGAGCAATGAATTTGTGACTCCCAATAGTTACTCTAATTAAGTATTTGCCATCCAGGGGGTATGGATCGTTCGACACAGTTTGTGCTACAATCCGGGTGGGGATTTTTTTTATACGCACAGCAGGGTCATTCTGTAGGTCCCGGAGGACAGAGGGCGTTAACACATTTATGCTGGCCCCGGAGTCGACAAGCGCTCTTAATTTCCTGCCGTACATATTGATGTACACAATAGGAAGCCCACCCCCCTCTCGGTGGTCCTCCTGCTCGTCTGCAGTAGCATAAGTAGGGCACACATTTTGATATTGATGGGGTTCATGGAATTGGGTGCGACCGGGGTTTCCCCATTGCTCTACCGGCCGCTCTGAAAGTTTAAATGTTCTTGTTCCTCCCCCAACTCTCTGCCATCATCATATTCAGCTCTTACCTGATAACGGGCCGCCCCCATAGGTTGGGCGCCCTGAACACCACCCCTATCTTGTGTCCTCCAGTTATTGACATCAGGTCCGCGACCTGCGACAGGTTGTGTGTATATTCTTCGCCTGTCGGGAGGTTGCATGTGAGGCAGATTACAGGACCTCTCTGGGCAGTCTCGAGCCATGTGATTTGGGCGGTTGCATAGATAACAGTTGCCTCTGAATCCCTGCGGATTCTGATTTGCAAAAGAGTGATCCGTTCCGGGGGTGTGCCCCCCTGCGTTTCCATATAAGGGTGGCGGATCCCGAAGGCGATCAGGAGGAGGCGAGTGTGTGAACGCCTCAATCCGTTTCTCCATGGCCTCTAATCGCTGCAACACCTTATCAAGAGCACTAGGGGGGGAGAGGGCCGCCGCCACCTTTGCCGGAGAATTATTGGTGTTTAGTTTATCTAAACACTGCAATATTCTTTCCAGCTGCTCATCCTTTCCGGATGATTTATTCTGGCTGGCACGACTTCCCCTCTCTACCCCCTTTAATCCCTCAGTGGCCCCACCATTGCTGTCCAGGGCGGAATCCGTTTCCACCCTTCTTACACTAGGTTTTGGATGGTCCGCCATAAGGGCTAAGCTGTTCTCCTCGATCACTGCATGGCGCAGAGCCTCTGTCAGTGTGTCAGGAGCTATTGATAGAAGGTGGCGTCTTATGGCTGGCCTGACAGACTTAATAAATTGCGACAATATAAGGGCATCCTGAGATGCGTCGTCCAGCCCCTCCACCTCACGGCCATGTTTCTCCACCCTAGTGGCAAATTGTCTGACAGTTTCACCATCAGCTTGTTTGAGATCCATAAATGTACCCAGCTTTAGACCAAGAGGAACGGGAGGTGCGAACCTAGCCTCCAACTCAGTTTTCATTTCAGCCGCAGTTGCCATATGGCGCACTCGTGGGCTATCACGCAAAAAACGGGCGGCCTCGCCCTTCATCTTTGAGCGCATGACTGCTGCCTTAACCTCTGGACTCCACTGAGCCAGAACGGAGGCGCTATTGAGCGCATCCCAAAATTCTAAGAAACTTACTCGATTTTCTTGGCCGTCATAACTCGGGACGAGAGCAAGATGCCCGGACGATATGGCCTGTGCCGCCATTTTTTATTAATGGGTATTTCCCTAGGCCAAAGCCCAAGTGAACAAAACAAAACACTAATTCCCTATAGGCACGTTAAATCCACCACACATCAGTACATACATACACTACACTCGACGATACGTCTGCATTCATAAAACACTCGATCAGAGTCAACTAATGACTGATAATGAAAAATTCACAAGAGAACAAACAAAATGATCATCTAAGATTCCAACAACCCGTTTGAGCAGTAAATAACTGTACGGCGCTTTACGTGGCGTCCCTTCGCATGACCAGTACAACGGGGCCTATTTGTATCCCTAACGACACCTGGCTCAATACCTATTAATCGAAGGAAAGCAGCCGCCCTTTGGTCCTTCACAGCGTCGTAGGTGCTTACCACAGCTATGGGTTTATCTGTGTCGTCCTGTCGGGGATTTTGAGGCAGGGTCACTAACTTAGATTGATTAGACTCCATAAGCGTTCCCTACCTAATGCGCAAATGCCCTGACTTAATCAGCTCTCAACAATGCCTGGCATAACACATTGACCACGTCACACAATTTTAATTGAAATACACAAGAGCAACACTTACCCTTACCTTACTCTTATTACCTGCATATAGTAATTCTTACTTGCGTAGTAAAATCAGTTCATCATTTGCACACACCACTTTCTCAACAGTTACACTTCGTCTGCTAGCTCGATTTGACAATGCAGCTATTCACGTCTCCCTATCCTACCATTAAGCCTAGTAAAATAGACCCAACTGACCTTATACTATCCAAGCCAAGCTCGCCAAGTGTCAGAGGGGGGGGATGTTTTGTAGAGTTACTCCCGTTTACCCTGGGGCGTAAAGGGCAGAGCCCCC
>JAQIVA010000128.1:0-11730 GCA_034697525.1 Lithobius microps | reverse complement strand
AGAAAAAATATGCAGAGAATTTTGGCAGATGCATCCACATGAGAGACAGGAGGGTTATAAAAATTTTGGTCTGATAATAACGCATCAGAAGAAGGTTAAGGTGAAAAAAAACAACATGTACGTATTTTATAACGAAAAAAAAGAAACAGTTGTGGTTTGTAAGCATTTTTTTATGACAACGTTTGGACGTAACCCAACATCTCATCACACCTTTCTAACGGCCACGGATTGCAACGAGTGTACGTTAGGTACTTGTGATGTATAACTTATGTATGTATAACTTATGACCATGTCACTCTATTTTGTATTTATTGTTAATAAAGTTGTTGTATGAATGTGGTAATTTTAGCTGGTAATTTTAGCTGTGTTTGCCCAGAATGAAGAACTTGTAGTATTTTAGCTGGTATAAGTTAACTTCCTTTTGGTTTCCTTGGTTTCCAGAGTTTTTATTTAGTACCTTCTTATATAATTTCGTAATATAAAATTTGGTCCATCGTCGCATATCAGTATTTTAATACATGTAGGAAATGACAACAACAATTTAAAAAAAAAAACAATTTAATGGGGTAAAAAACAGATACCACAAAAGCATAACAAAACAAGCTAATAAACAATGGTCATCAGTGGCGCTGTATTTCTGTTAGCTTTTGCGTTCTTGTTATACCTTGAGAAAGTCAGGCGGGCGCGTGCCAGAATGCAAGACATGATAATGGCCTGGTAATAACGAAATTTTAACTACAATATGGACTCCCCCGTCCGTTTCGTATCCTGGTAATAACGAAATTTTAACTGCGAAACGCACAAGAAATCGTGACACGTTATGCGGCCCCACAAGAATTTAACTATAGCACAATATAGTACGCGGCAATAACTAACAAAATAACTCTAGCACAATATAGTACGGTAGATGACACAACATAGGAAGCGATTACGTAGCTTCACCAACAGATGACGTCACGAGCGGGTCAGTCGCACAGAAATAATATAAATAAAACTTTTTTAAAGCACTAAAAATATTGTATTGTTGTTGATTTAAAAGACAAGAATTATTTGCACCCAGAACAAAAAAAATCCATCACATCACAGTTACGAACCAAAATCCAGGGGAAATAATGGAAAGTAACCTTAGCTAAATTATTGTCCCCTAACTTTGGGCAAGAGGAAATTTTCATATGCTAGGGGCATTTTCGGTTCATTTTCGGTTCCCAATGGCTACATCACCAAAACGCCATATATCACATAGGCATATTATCGGTCCGTGGTAGCTGGCGGAACAGTTAGAGGACGTATTAAATCTACTGACTAAATCTACTGACTTTTGGTTTAATGTGTCATTTAGCAAAAGAAGAACGTTTAGGCGAATTGGAACCCAACAACAATAAATTTAGCTTTGTGGGAAAGCTTTTGTGAATAGCGAGTTACACCACAAGCCAGTTGCTAATGCCGTTTAAACAAAATAATTAATACTACGTAGTTGGTTCAAATATTCACAGAAAAACAACGAACCTAACCTAACCTAACCTAATAAAATAAAATAAAAGGTAAATCTTGTTTAAGCTAAAGCAAGCCAATCTTGCTAAAATGTTTAAGCTAAAGCAAGGCACACGAAAGAACTGTAAGAATTTAAAAGGGTCCACACTGCACTTCTTGGAATATTAAATAATTTTAAGAAGGTAAGCGAAACTACTTCCGTACGCCCACTGCTATCCAATCCGTCATGTAGCCCAACTCACGTAAATAACTTATTTTTATTCTTGTTGCCCTTTCTGCACTATAGAATACTAGAATTCCAGGGTCCTTTTCAGCTGATCCCCACAGGCCATTATCATCATCTGCACTATAATTTCGGTATACAAAACTTTCTTTATGAACAAGCGACCGATACTGTCTATTGTTTGTATTTTTATTAGTAAGGTTACGAATTATTAAGGGCCTAACATGTCACTTAGTTTGATGGCCCGGTAAGCTAACATTATAATGATTCATTCAAAATTCTTGTTGTTTGTTGTTGTAGGAAGTAAGAACAAGCCGCTATCAGCCATTTTTTCTCGGTTCTCCCAACCGGAATAGCAGTGGCGTACGGAAGGGGAGCCCCTGTCACGTATCTTTAAAACAACTTTTTGTATTTACACCCAGAACAAAAACGCAAATAAAATGAGCAAAAAAAAAAAGGGTACATCTGTGATTGATGAAGCTACATTATTAATAATTAATTGGCTACCGCCTGTGCTACAAAGCCGAAAATGCCCCTATAATTATAAAATTCAAAGGAAGGTCGCCCTTAACAGACCAACTAGTGCTTAAAATAAAACGGAACAATACAGTTAAAAACTTTATAAAAGGTGATACGTTTCGGCCGATTCGGCCGATGCATCATGCATCATTTTGCATAAAGTAACATAAAATTCTACTGTAACTATTTTGAGTCATAGGCCGTGTTATCAAGAATTAAAATGAAATGAGTACAGTAACAATAAAACTGTAATATTTTGTTTTAATTGTTACATTAATTAAAACAAAATAATACAGTTTTATTGTTACTGCAAGATTTCACTTTCGTGCACTCTTCACACTCAACGGCGTCCAAAGCAGGAAGGCATAGTCTCAAAGAGACGGCAGGTTGTCTGTGTCCTGGGGGCAGAAGAAGAAAAACAAGTAAATCGTGCAATCTCCCCCACTTACCACACACCCATAATTTTCGGCTTCAGGCAGTTCCTTTCCTTTCCTTTCCTTTCCTTTTCAAGGCTGTTCGTGAAGTTAGTGCCGCTAAACCCCCAGAAAGTTTCACACCTTATACAGTGGCATATGGTGTAATGGTGAAATATCCCATTTTAAATTCCTATAGGCCTACACCGTACGCAATTAGTTAACAGGGGTGTGTTTTATTCTCTTTAACTTGTGTGCTTTAGGCTATTCCTATACCTCTGTAGCCTACGCGAAAAGGAAATGTATTTACCCAACTTAATGAGTACCGAATGGTTTGGCATATATCTGTGGAGTCTTGCAGTAGGGCAAACGAGAAATCTCATAATGCAGACCCCGTCCGTCCGGGTATAGCCTACACTTAATTTACTACTGTGCAAGATATATTAAATCAAAATCATTTTATTTGTTGGGCAAAGTTGCCTCATTTTTCGTGTTGTTTTGTGTCTCTTGTCTTAAACAGCGGTGACGTAATCAGTTAATGCGATAAAAGTAGTGGTGTTGTTTGCTTGTACGAATAAAGTGAATACTAGAAAAGTATGCCTGGTCGTTAGGTCATTTAGCTCCACAGAGAACAGTGAAAGGACGGAAAGTTAAAATAACACAACAAAATAATAGCAAGCGCGTGGACCGGGCGAGAAGTTCAGCTCACGAGTTTTGTTTTTTAATAAAATCCTGTTACTAAGGGAAATTCGAAAAGGTTAAGTCATGTAGCTCCCAGCTCATGTAAATAAATATTTTTATTCTTGTTGCCCTTTCTGCACTATAGAATACTTAGAATTCCCGGGTCCTTTTCAGCTCGGGTTACTACTGTTAACTTTGTTATACTATATTTATCATAACCAAGCTTAAGCCACGTTATGTAAATAAGCCACGCGTAAGAATTCCTCTGTATAGATCATTACAAACAAAGGTTATGTAAGGATTGGTTGTGAATGAAGTTTTTTTTAAGTTCAGTTTTCATTTTATTTCCTTCGTTCTACGTGGTGGAATTTCGTTTTACAATTTCGTTCCCAGAACAGCCACACGAGAAGGCGTTGTAGGAAAAGTTATATAGGAGTTGGTATGTTTATTTTCATAATCGTTTGTTTAGTTTTGAAGGGGTTTGTGGGCAATTTAGGCAATTTAGGCAACGCTACACCAGTGAAATGAAGTAAAAATAACAGCAGAAAACGAAACCATCCCAAGGTTCGAAGAAAAACCTAGTCTAACAGGCGAGCGCTGCATAAATTTTAGCAAGGCGCGTGCCCTAGGCCATCCGTGAAGAAAAAAAAAAAAAAAAACATGGCCTAGGGCAAAGACGTGATAATGGGAAACCATCAAGAGAGCTATCTTCACTAACAAAATAACTATGCTATATTTAGTTTTGACAATGGAAGGTCACAATTGCGCCCAAGTTCCCTAAAGTTATTTACTTTAAGTGGTTTCAGTAGACAGAAAACCGGGTCACGAACACCCACAATAATTATGTAGAAGGTAAAGATGACGGGGATGGGTGGGTGGGTGCGATCGTACGTGTTGTGTGCATCACTTTTTAACAAAACAACAAAACAACCTTCCATAATCCAGTGCCCCAATTCTTTCCTTCTTTCTTTCTTTTTTTTATGACGGCCGGTCGGGAGCGACTATATAAAAGTTGTTGAAAAGTTTTAAGTTTTTAAAAATTCTCGTAATCCACCATGTCTTGTGACGATGACCACGACTTTACGCATGACATGTTGGAGGTATTGGACACGTGTAGGATTATTATTGAACGATACAGTAGTAAATTATACAAGAATTTGATGGAAGAACGTGGTGACAGTAGCCCAGATTTATTGACGCTACGAGGAGAGGCTAAAAAAAGGACGACAGATGCTGCGATTAACATAATAGTGGACAGGTTGCGACCACCGCCCCCTTCCCCAGAACCACCTAATCTTCCTAGTACCAGCGAAGCCTGGGAATCTTGGAAACCTAGTCCCAACGAACCCATGGAAACTTGGGAAATCATGGAAAAGGTTATGGAAAGTGAGCCACTGCCTACAATCATGGGAAAAGTTATGGAAAGTGAGCCACTGCCTACAATCATGGGAAAAGTTATGGAAAGTGAGCCTACAAAGAAGAAAGATCCTCGGAGCCAGCCTTATAGTGCTGATGCGTGCACATGTCCGCTGCATTGCCCTCTTCTGAGACAACCCAGAGATGAATGTAAATGCCAACAAAAGTGCCCTTCTAAAATCCTACCGAGTCGGAGACAGGAAATTTGTAGACAATATCGGCAGATATCGTTAAAAGAGCGTAAAGAACAGTATAAAAACCTCGGTCTGATTGTGACGCACCGGCCGGGTGGATGCGGAGAAAAGAATGAAAAAACGAGGAAGGAAAACACGGCGTACACGACGTACGTCCTTTACAATGACGCAAGGAAAAAGGTGGCAGTTTGTAAAGTTTTTTTTCTTACAACTCTTGGCTATTTGAAAGCGTCCCATCTTCCCATTTTAAACACCGAGCCATGCGACGAGTGTCAACGGCTGTTACATACAACAAAATAATACAGACTGTTACTATCACTGTACTCAATGTATTATTATTATCAAAAATTAAAATGGTTTCATTTAAGTCTATTGTTTGTATTTTTTATTAATTAGTAAGGTTACGAATTTCTGTCCTATAGCATAGGGTGTTTAATTCACGGAATATCAAAGTAGAAGCCAGTTCACTCGCGTGTTTTGTACTTGGTCAGTCATCAGTCTTTTTTCTCAATTAAATTTGCATAAATGTAGGACATGAATGAAATAAAATCTAATCAACAGTTTCATAATATCATCTGCCGCCCTTCCGTACGCCACTGCAGGCACAAACTAGGACGGGGTTGTAACTAATCCAGTTATATTTAAATTCTTTGTAGCGGCGACACAGTTACATTAGCACAATATAGTAGATGAAACCTAGTTAAATTCTTGTAGGCGGCTTGTTCTTACTTTCATTTCCTACAACTACCATTGTTTATTAGCTTCTGTTTCACCCTCTTCATTTCCTATTATTATTAGCTTCTGGAACGTGCCATGCGACGAGTGTCATTAGTAAGGTTACGAATTTCTGTCCTAGCATAAGGGCCTACATGTCACTTAGTTTGATATTCCGTGAATTTAGCTTACCGCTAGGAACACCAAAAAAGTTGGAAGGAAGGTATCTTCACTCATAGACCATTGTGTTGATTGTAACCAAAGTTACAGAATTTCAATTAGGCAATAGCATTTGTAAGCCCTAAACAAACGAAACGAAACGAAATAAACAAAAGACGCTAGGCTTGTCATCGAGTTTCACTTAAATTCTATCGTCAAATTGGGCTTATGTTATAATAGTTTTATTGTTAAGAACAAGCCAGTTGCCACGCCTAATGTATGCAGCTAATAAACAAACTATTTATCTGTAATCTTGCTTCGTTCCCTATGCTGAATAAAGTTATTTTATTGTTAAAAACAAGCCAGTTGCACGCCTAAACGTATGCATCGTCTAAACGCCCTTCCGTACGCCCACTGCTATTCCGGTTGGGAGAACCGAGAAAAATGGTACATTGCAGCAATATCTACAAATTTCTCGGTTCTCCCAACCGGAATAGCAGTGGGCGTACGGAAGGGGAGCCCCTGTCACGTATCTTTTACAAAAAGTTTGACACAAGTTTTGACACAAACTTGTTTTATTTACAAAAAGGGTCCATTTGTTAAAGGAGCCGAAAATGCCCCTCACCAATGAAAAGCCCTAAACATCTTAAGTTTAAGTTGTGCTAGTTCAAAATGCGGTCCGGTCGAGCCTTATTTCGTTCTCCCCCATTGTGGTGATTTTTGCGTTTTGAACCAATTAGTATTTAGGCCTTATTAGAAGTTTCTGGGTTTGTTTTTTCTGTGAAATTCAACAAGTAAATCCTTTTAACAATGGTCGTCTATATACTGATTATGTCACCATACCAGACGGCGGACAGGGTCGGCATATAATATTTCCCCTATAAAATTCTTACTCCTTTGCTAAGTTTTAAAAATAAAAAATTGTAAAGTTAGACCATGTGTGGGATTGTAACCAAAGTTACAGACTTTTATGTAGAGTTTAGAGGAGGCCTGGACTACGCGTAGCGGAAATGCCTAGTTTGTCTGGCTCATACGCGACTACATGTGATTAGAGGTAAAGTTACAGTAGAATTTTATGTTACTTGGTCTAAATGAAATGAACAGAGGAAACGAGTTTCTGTTAAAGCTAAATGTAAAATAATATGTTGAATAAAAAAAATTCTAAAGGTCACAAGTTAGCAATCTAAGTAGGCCTACTGATTACATCCATACTGGTCCACGGACAGACGGACCGGGTGCACTACTGCAAGAAGTCTAAAAACGAAACGAAACTGAGGGCTACTGGAATCTCTCTCCATTGTTAAAAGGGTTTTAAAACTTCCATTTTATGTTAAATTTGCGTTCCTTTTTAGACGTGTAGCGCCAATTCGATGCATATGTGGTTCGGTCTATAGTTTAGTGGTCAGTTTTACAGTAATTCATAGGCTACTTCCGTTTTGTCTTTTCGTCTTTTTCGTCTTTTCTGTTCCCAGAACAAAAACACAAAATTTGATTAAAACGAAACCCAGGAGAAGCCTCTGTTATGAGAATTTGTTTATTTATAAATTTGGTCGGCATCTTTGTGGCTAATTTGTGGCTAATGTCACACTGCACTTAAGAGTAGTTTAGGACGGATGTGATGTGATTTCATGACGTCACGAGCGACCTGGTAACTTAACTTAATTACTGCGTAAAAGGGAGGGAAATGACAGCAAATGATGACATGACTTTGGCCACTATTTATCGTGCTCATTTTACTACTTGGTTATGAGATTCTTAAAAACCAAGAGAATCGAATCGAATGAAAGTTATTTGAGATTTTTTGCAGTCACAGAACAACACGAGTAAACCACACAAAAAAAAGTGACCACGCATGCGCCAAAAAAATAGCCAAATGAAGCTAATTTGTTTACGTATCCGTGATCCCCGGCATCTTTGTGGAAGCTAAACCATTGTTACGAAATAACCACAGGGCAAGCATTTGGGGTGTAACGTTATGTTTTGTAATGAGATTCCACATCGCTACATTTTCACTTAAATTCTATCGTCAAATTGGGCTAAGGTTAACTATATAATTGTCACTTTAAAATTTAAAATATTTTTAGGCCTTGAGAGCTATACCGGCCAGATAAAAAAAGTTATTTTATTGTTAAAAACAAAAGCCAGTTGCACGCCTAACGTATACATATATTTTAGGGAAATGTATTTTAGGGAAGACCACACAATATATAGCTTTTGTGTTGCTTTTGTGGTTGTGCAGATGGTTGTGCTACTGTGGAATCGCTCTGGGTGCAAACTGTGGAATAAGCCAATGCTAAAAGCTATTCCGTGTACTTGCAAGTGGTAGATAGAAAGAGAAGTCCCAACCAGCACGTAAAAATATTTAGATTTGAGAAGTTGCCCACAGCTGGTAGATTCCACAGAGCGCCTACTGAACAAAATGTAGGCCTACATAAATATAAGTTAAGTAAGATGCCGACCAAATTCTACTTTAAGAATTCTACTTTAAGTTCTTAAAGTGAAAAGTGAACTAAAATCCAGTTACTCGATGTATATTTATTTGTTTATTCTTGACATAATTTTTTTTTCATGACGTTGTAAACAACAGTATCTTACAACAACTTACAAGACAGTTATGAACAGTGTTCTTACAAGAATATCAACCGATATTGGCATCGGGATCGGAATCGGCCGATATTATCGGTATCGGCAGCGTGATCGGTATCGGAAAATTGGGGGCATGCCGATACCGATACTACAATAATTGAAGGATATGTGGCTTGGAACCACTGATTAAAACATCTGTTATCGTGCAAGACCTACAGTTTTCAACTGCATAGGAATCATTCAGACTGCAAATATTATGTTAAAAATCATTGGTTTAAGTATCGGTATCGGATCGGATCGGTCAATCCCTAAATAAAAGTTACATCAATATATAATAATTTGTTTGTTTTAGGAAGCGATTACGTAGCTTCACCAACAGATGACGTCACGAGCGGGTCAGTCGCACAGTAGCTCCTTTTATATAAAAATGGTAATTTCGTTGACACACAAACAAATAAACAAACAATTTTAAAGCACTAAAAATATTGTATTGTTTGTTGTTGATTTATCAAAAATATTGTATTTTTTTATTTGTATAGTGAGACATTTCGGGGCTTATGTAGGCCACAAAACGCTAATAAACAATGGTAGTTCCCACAAGAATTTAACACAATTAAACAAAGATTTCACGAATAGGCCTAAAACGACATTCAGTCGGTGCGCGTTATACCTTTTGATGAAGTTACAATTATTAATAATTAGTTGGCAACAGTTGTACTGTAATAATTATTGTACTGATTACGTCACCCACCCCATGCATGTGGTTCGATCTATAGTTTGTGGATTTACCACAGACAGACAGACAGACAGACGGACAGGGTCGCGGCATTATAAGACTCACTCAAAAAGCTGCACTCTTAAAAATATTCCGTGGAAGCAAACCAGAAAGAAAAAAAAGTAGGCCCTATGCAATAAATTTCTGTTTTATTATTAAGTTGTCAAGCTAGTTCAAAATGCGGTCCGGTCGTGCCGAACGAAATCGCCGCCTATACAAACCGCCGCGTTTCATCTACTGTAATCTTGCTTTATCTGTAATACTGTAATCTTGCTTTATCTGTAATACTGTAATCTTGCTTCGTTCCCTATGCTGAATAAAAGTTATTTTATTGTTAAAAACAAGCCAGTTGCACGCGCTAGTGTCGCGAAAAGCGAAGAAAAGCCCGCAAAATACCACGCAAATTCCACAGTTAGCCTACTTTAACGAGATTTGATTTGATGATGAGTATGCAGACAGGGCAAGAAGCCCACGGACGGACGGACGGACGGACAGACAGACAGACAGACAGACAGGAACTAATGGATGAATGAAGGAACTAATGAACTAACGAACTCACATCCTAACTTTTGAACTTTTTTTGGCTACAACAAACAGTACACGAAATTCCTAGTGCTACGCGTAAGAATTCCTCCGTATAGATCACACAAACAAAGGTTATGTAAGGATTGGTTGTTTTTCATTTTATTTCCTTCGTTCTACATGCTGGAATTTCGTTTTGGAATTTCGTTCCCAGAACAGCCACACGAGAAGGCGTTGTAGGAAAAGTTATATAGGAGTGTATGTTTATTTTCATAATCGTTTGTTTAGTTTTGTAGTTTTTTTTTAAATCTTTGCTAATCATCACACCATTCTATATAATAAATCTGCGACTTTTGGACTTTAATGCAGCGGCTCGACCTGCGCGTGATGAAACCAAAATACAACCTTATATGCTGGCTCTGTCCGTCCGTATAACACAGGCAATCGTTTCTACATGAATAGGCCTATGTGTTTGTTTGTTTAGTTTTGTGGGTAATTTTTAATAGATGTGCCGAGTGCATAAATGTTTAGTTTTGGGGTAATTTTTAATAGATGTGCCGAGTGCATAAATATATCGCATCGCTACATCAGTTGTACTCTGGTGGCCAACTGAGTTAATAATATTAATGCCGGCTCGCCTAACAGAACAGCCACACGGGAAGGCAAAAAAAAACTAAGAAAAGCCAAACAAAGTGAAATTAAGAGTGATTTTAAATCTTTGCTAATCACACCATTCTATGTAATAAATCTGCGACTTTTGGACTCAATATTATTAATGTGGTGGCTAGGGTTTCATTTAAGTCTATTGTTTGTATTTTTTATTAGTTATTGGTATGGCAGCTAATAAACAATGGTCATCAGTCTTTTTCCCCATTAAAATTTGCATAAATGTAGGACATGAAACGATTGGGGACAAAGAATTGGGGACAAAGAAGGTCTGTAAACCACAGTTTCATATTATCATGAGCGCCCTTCCGTACGCTACTGCTTCCGGTTGAGAACCAAGAAAAATGGCCAATGCAGCAATATCTCAAATAACTTTCATTCGATTCTTGGGAGGCTAACTTGTGTACGCTAAAAGCTAAAGCAAGCCAATGCTAAAAGGTATGCCGTGTAGTATAGGCCACAGTTAACAAAAAGAATTTAAAAGGGTCACACTGCACGGAAGGAGTGGCGTACGGAATCCGTCATGCATCTGACAAATATAATGATGTTCATATCGTGCAAATTACACATTGGGAACCGAAAATGTCCCTAGCATCCTAAACTATAGACCGAAATCACATGCATGGGGTGGGGAGGTATAGTTTGTTCTAGAATGTAAGGTCAATATTATTTTGCATACCTCACTGAAACGAAAAGAACTGAAACGAAAAGAACTGAGGCTACTTTTTTTCCTATCTTTTCCTGTTAGCGGCTCACCTAATTTCCTGGTTATTCTTGTAACTTGTGCCCTTCTGCACTATAGAATACTAGAATAGGAGGCAAGAAATTCATGTCACATGGACGAGGGATTTCAATACGAAATTTTGCGAGTGAAATTATTGAACGTCCTAAAGTCTATATGCCAGGGTGTGCATTAATTACAAAATAATACAGTTACTGTACTCATTTCAATTACATTAAACTTAAATGCAAGAAGTTTGGTGTGCAGTTGTGAAGTTTGGGCATTTTCGATTATTTACCAATTTCACAACTGATTACATGCATACTGGTCCACGGACAGACAGACAGACAAGACAGATTGACGGACGGACGGACACAATCGGCATAATTATAGTTTTTGGTCCTTTGACACACGAAAAGGCACACGAAAAGACAAAATAAAATTTCTGCATGTATATTTTATTTTATTTTACCTAATTGTTGCGCGTGCAGGGGGGAGGGGCATTGTTACAGATAGAAACAAGAACTGGTTATTTTCGGATAAAAAAGGAAAGGAATTGGGGGAGAGAGGAGGTGTTAGGGGTGTGAAGGCTACTAGGCTACTATAGGTTTCTTTAGTTTCGTTTGAATAATCATAAATTCTGCATGTCG
>JAQIVA010000127.1:0-11783 GCA_034697525.1 Lithobius microps | reverse complement strand
AATCCCGGTCGTGACATGCTGTTTTTCTTTGCTTTCTTGGTTGGTTATATACATTTATTATTTGACGTGAAAACACTGTCTGGAGGTGTTTGTTGACATTTAAGTATTTTCGTTGTTGTTTTTTTTCCGCGGCTTTATTTCCAGACTCTTTTTGTCATTTTTTTTCTACGGCTTTTTTTTCACTCAACGGCTAAATACAAATTCCGCCTACATCTTATTTATTTTCTTTAACTTAATAATGGACTTGGACGGAGTCTGCTACATTAACTTTGTCTAGCAAACTACTTTACTTAACCGTAATCAGTGATACAAAGTTCAGTAATATTTTTGGAGCAGACCAACGGAATATCGTAAATAGCTAGGGCCCGGGGCAATTTTTAAGTTGCGACCCCTATTTCGTTAGCTTCTTGAATCCCCACCCCCTTCCTTCCTTGATACCTGGGTGAATCCATTTCATTTGTAGAGGGATGTTGCATACTTCTGTTCTACGTAATGTATGAACGCGTGTACGCGGAGCCTCTCCTTTTCAATTTTAAAACCATTATAACACACACACACATTTAATACTTTTTTTTTTACTATTTAAACTAAGGACCCGAAGTAGTACCAGTACTTGTATGTGTTTTGCTCCGAACTCTTTGGCCTAATACATAACAGTATAATTGTTTGGTACAGGAAATTTTAGCTCCCCCTTCGACCACAAACACTCGGCTAGATTGATGCTAATAAATACGAATGAAATCATCTGCGTTCACTTCTGGATTTAAATGTCTCCATGCATCAAGGGAATCGTAATTGGCACCGATGGATCATACAGAAATGCAGAAAACAGGGGGATTACCGTAATTCGTTATTCTCTCATTTTTCTGACCAAACACGAAATAAACAAATATTTAGGCAGCAGGTTCACACCAATTTATTTTTTTTACAGAAGTTAATTTATCGTAATGTACGATTTTTTTAAATAAATTTATTTTTAATTCAGCCGAATTGTGATTTTGTTGATCCTTCTAATCAAGCCTGAGATTACATATGCCCCGGCCGCCTCTGGCAGCTACGGCAGTGGGTTGACACAGTGCCGTTTTAGCGCATGAGCGAACCCGGCGTACGCTGGGGGCCCCAGCTCTGAAGGGGGGGGGGGCGCCTTCCTAGTGACAATAGCTAATCTAAGACTTGTTAACTGATATCAAGAGTAGATATAAATATCAATTCGTGTACTGATCACAGACACCCCAGACGAAAGGGGTGGGCAGGGCCGGACCTACAACCCCATACCCCCAACTGGGAGGGGGCCCTCCGAGTCAAAGCCCCCGAAGGAAGAAAAATAAAATTAAACGAATAAGTGAATGAAAAAATGGCCTTTTTATCTAAAATTGTAGAAGATGGGGGCCCTACAATTGGGGGGCCCATTGCCTGGATCCATCGCTGGGGGTCAGGTTGACAGAGGAGACGAACCACGCTCTCCCCGTATCAATTAAAAACATTCATGCCTCCAGTTCTTCCATTATCACAGCGAACGATTTACGTATGAAATGTTTCCTGGAAAAAAAATTGTTTCAGCAGATATTTAGAAATTGGAGGCCCGGGCCCCCTCGAAAATTATTTAATCAGTTTAACTTATTGCCACTTTGTCAGTAAATAATTAATTTCTTTTGCTGCCATTTCATCGTGTCTGTGAGACATAAGCAAAAAAGGCAAAAAAGAAGACTTAAGCCGACATTCATTTCGCCTACAGTGCTTATTATTGTCATACAATTCTTCCCTTTCACACATACATTTTTGCTTTTTTTTATGTAAATGAACAATTCGTCCTTTTTTTTGGTTGGGGGGGGGGGGGGGAGTAAAAGATAATTTTTCGTCGTCCAGGCCCTTCCCGAATTTTTTTCTGCGTACGCCCTTGCCCCTGGTACTCGCAAAGTGGCCCACCGGGGCAGCTGCAGGGGCCTTGTAAAATAGTGCGGCCCACAATCAACATGAACATTATACGACCATTTTAGCTACAAATGCAAAGATATTTTCTCGGGATATTTGTTCGGAAATTTAACAAGAGTAGCCTATTTATCTGGTTTGTTTTCAACTTTTGCCGAAAAATCTGAATCCAGCAAAGGAGTCTCAAACACTAAAGAACATTATAACATGCTTATTTAGTGTATCACGTAGAACGGCACATTAGTTTGCTAAAATGTGGTAGTACAGTACTACCATATTTTAGCTCGAGCCGAGTTTGCTAATTCCGTCCCGTTGTAATCTACTAGTACATTATAACAGTATAATTTTATATTATAACATTACAAATGGACGGAATTAGCAAACTCGGCTCGATTATTGTATAATTATGTGGTAAGACGTAATAGCTGTATCAGGATCATACGGAAATCTAACCCAAAACTAACCAAACTTAAACAAATCTAAACAATCGCTATCTAGTACTGTCACTAGAATTCATACTGTGATCTGTGTGCCTTCTGACTTATTATAATGGTGTTTGTGATTTGCTTTCCTGTGACTTTTTTGTAGCAACAATTTTTTTCTGATCACCAGTTTTCTCGTAACTGGGTGTGTTGTTACGTACACAATCATGGTCTCTGGCAAATCATCACGAGCATAAAAAAGTTTTAAGTAATTTTAATCCGCATTCATTTAAAACTGTAAAGTAACAACCGATAAGTTAGTATGAACTCTTTTTTTAACGCAGACATAAGCCTACTAGCCTAACCAACCGAGCATAATTTATAAACTATACAATACTTTCAATTGTATTAAAAAAATTTCCGTGTCAGTACTTCCGGTCCGCCCCCCTCCCTCCTCCCCTCATGCTATGCTGCTGGATGGGCCTGTTTCCCGGCTCCACGTTTCATGGCAGAAAACTCACGGCCTGCATTTGTCATTTTGTTCCTTCTATTTTATGCATCCATCTACGCACACAAAAAAAATGTCAATTTATAGCTTTGTTTCTTAGAAAGCTCATCATCTACGTTTATCGGGTGTGGGATAAAAGCCCACCGGACAAAAACTCACTAAATGAAGTCAAGGTGACCAAAGACCCCTAGTTGAAAACCAGTAAGGTTGGGTGGATGAAAATACTACGGACGATTTCCTAGACCCCTGCCCCCCCTCCAAACCCCAGCCAGGGACTACATCCCGTCGTTATTTTCAAAAACATCCTACTCCTAGAATCCTACATTTTAGCACCTTATGGATTTTCGGTGGTGGATCTTTTGTCATGGTACTGATTTTAGGCGGTAGTTCTTTTGTCACCTTGACTTCATTTAGTGAGTCTTTTATCCGGTGAGCTTTTATCCGTTTCCCGTTTGTCAAATGGTCGTTCTTGTCAACGTGCCGGTCGGCGAATGGCGTAACTTTTTTTATTCTTATGGTATATTGTAAAATTATACTAATGGATAAAACAAACAGCTGTGTAATTTACCAAATCAAACCAAACGAACCGCAAAGTCGTGTAATTTATTTTGCAAATCCTGTAAAATCAAAGTTCTACTTTAAAGATGACGCCGAGCTATAAGAATGTAGGTAAAGGGCCGGGCGACGAAGTGCTGAGCTTAGTAGAACAAGAGCCGTGGAACATGAACGTATCTACTTTTACATTATCCTATCAGCCGTACTTTTTTAGTGTGATACCAGGAGGAGGTGATACCAGGAGCCCATAGATTGCATTTTTTATTTTTTTATTTTTTTTTCGGGGCGATCTACATTTTTTTTTTTTAATTTTCATGAACCTGGAAATGAAAAAGAAAATTTTCTGAAGAGAACTTGCAACCATTAAGTAATTAACTGTAGTCTTAAAGTAAAGTGCGTGGGTTCTGTGTTATCACAACCAATTTGCCATCGTTGATGAATATCTGGACGAATCCACTTTTTTCGTTATATACCTGATCTGTTAAAACGAAATGAATAGAACTACCGCCCCAAAGCTAGATTAGTGTACGACGTGATACGACGCTGTGGCCTCCTGTGAAAAATTGGTCGTTAAAAATGCTGTGAGAAAATTGTAATAGGTAGGGCCTATAGAAATTGACTAATGGAAGTATCAAATTTTCGGTGTAATGGGATAGTACACAATTCATAATGCTAGATTTTTTTTTCAATATCAAATGTGCTTTAACTATGACACCGTTCTCAAAACCGTGACCCCCTCCAAATCGAAAGCCTAGATCCGCCCCTGCGCTTCAAAGAATGTGGTCGTCGACCTTCAAGCAGATTTGAGGGATTTAGGGCAACAGATGTCCATAGGCACCCCTTTCTTTTTAGTGACTGCTTCCAAGGATATGAGTTACCAACCGGTTTTACCAATCAGAAGAGAATTCCAGCCACGACAGTCTTCGAATGCGTGTTGTTATTCTTTCCCCGACGTTTGCAAGCAAATCTAACGAGCAGCAAGAAGATGATGCCTGACGTCGATTGGTTTCCACCAGAAATAGCGAAGCAAGGGAGAAAAGACAAAAAATCGCCGTTTCAAACGTAAGTCTTTCATCATACTATCATACTGCACACTTACTTTAGAGCATAGGCGTACGCCCGGGGCCATTTCAGTTTAAGGGGGGGGGGAGCACAACTTTTTTGCCCGAATATAAGATTAAAGGGCACTGTATGCCCCGTCAAAATCGATTTTCTGCCCCCTGCCCATAGATGAATTTTATAACAATTATTTTTTTTGGCAAAAACAAAATATTGCGAAAAAAGAAAACTTTTTTTTTTTTAATATCACAAACCGTGTGTTAAATGCCCATAGTCGATTACGTTAACCTTCTTCACGTCTTGAAGAACAAAAAATTACTGTCGGTCAAAAAATAGACCTGAGCTTCTTCATGAAATACTCGTTGAAACTAATAATATAAACTACGACGTGTGTAGGGTTAAAAACACCTCCAGTAAGTGTTTTCACGTCTAATAATAAATATATAACCAATCAAGAGAGCAAAGAAAAACAGTATGTCACGACCGGGATTCGAACCCGGACCTCTGGCGTACCGTGCCAGCGCTCTACCAATTGTGCTATCGAGACGAATCTCACCTAGTCTGATCTGTTGTACATTGCTTTCAAGATTGGGTGCCACGGGTTCAACTTTGAGCCTCATTGGCGGACATACACAAATAAAGTTATGGAAATAGATTTAATAATATAAACTACGACGTGTATAAGGTTAAATGTCAACAAACACCTCCAGTAAGTGTTTTCACGTGAAATAATAAATATATAACCAATCATGAGAGCAAAGAAAAACAGCATGTCAGATGTCACGACTGGGATTCGAACCCGGACCTCTGGTGTACCGTGCCAGCGATCTACCTATTGCGATATCGAGACGAATCATACCTGGTCTGATATCTGTTGTTACATTACTTTTTACACACGTCGTAGTTTATATTATTAACTCTATTTCCAGAACTTTGTTTGTGTGTGTCCGCGATTGAGGCTCAAAGTTGAACCCGCGGCACCCAATCTCGAACGCAATGTAACAACAGATATCAGACCAGGTGTGGTTCGTCTCGATAGCGCAATTGGTAGAGCGTTGGCACGGTACGCCAAAGGTTATTGATTGGTTATTATATTTATTATTTGACGTGAAAACACGTACTGGAGGTGTTTGTTGACATTTAACCGTGGAAACTCTTGTCTTTTTCCGTCCATTTTTGTATGTGGCCGCATTGAGCACGTGACATTTACCAATTACGTTCAATATCGATAGACTGACAAGACGTATTTGGCCATCGTGCTTGTTTTGGATAACTGTTATACACCTACTTGACTGCTTTGCGAGAAATATCTACATTGAGATGTAGGTTAACTTTCAGTTCTTTGATTAAACTACGAGTGCCATACGTATTTTGTAGATAAGCATTGCGTCAGTCTAGCTATCTGAAAGTCACTCTGTAGGTCGAATATTTGTTTTAATTGCTTACTAAAGGTGTTTTTTTTGCCAGAAAGTCGCAGGAAATTTGCCAGATTTCTCCTTACCCGAACATTTGGGGGGAGGGGGGCACTGTGCCCCCCTCCCTGTGCCCCCGCCTCGTACGCCTAAGCTTTAGAGTTCATTTAAATGAGTTTTCGTATAAATTTGAATTAACTTATCCATTAAAGAGCTATTGTTTTAACCGGTTAAAATAAAAAACCACCACAATATTGAACACGATTTAACTGGAGAAAAAGTAAAATAGAGTAAAAACAATCTGTTGGGTTAATTGGTAAGTAAGGATATAATTTATTTCAATCAAATGTGTGTCATGTTTGTCGTACTCTAAAAAACATCATTTTGGTTCCTTGCCAGCAAAAATTCAGATTGCACAACTGGCACTGGGGGGGGGGGGGGAGAAGAGACTAAAGCCCACAAAATCTAGTCATAACGACAATAAAAACTGCTAAAAGCCAGTAAAAGACTACCGGCCGAAATCCAGTAAGGTAACAAAAGACTCCTGATCGAAAACCAGTGCTGCAAGGTAACAAATAATACGAATGAAACCTATTTGCGTTCACTTCTGGACTTAACTGTCTCCAGGCCTCAGCGGTTTCATTCGTATTTAACCACAATCATGCCGAGTTGGCTGTTTCCGTCGTATCTAAAATGTAAGGTAACAAAACACCCCCGGGGTTTGAACAAATCAGACTAAGTGGGGGATAGGTAAGCCTCTTCCCCAACCCCCAGAAATCATATCAAAAGTGTTCATGAGTATTTTAATCGTCTCAATCCAATACTTTTTGGCCACGGGTCCCCATATTGGTTTTCGGCCGGGGGTCTTTTGTCATTTACTGGTTTTCGGCCAGTGTAAATCTCACCCAGGAAGTTCTCTCCCCCCCCCCCCCACCACCACCACCACAAATCACAAGTAGAGTTCTAGGAAGGTTCTGGGATTGATGAAGCTAGCTTGTACATAACAACTGCTAGGCTATTATAGGGGGATGAAACTTTCTCTTTATAGTTTCTTTTCTCCCCCAACCAAATCGTCTATCAAGCTTACCTGCCGAAGAGGTGCAAGGGGGAAGAGAATATCTTAGGATATTCTGTGGGCGCCAATTATATTTCATATGTCAGCCATCTAAATACACCGTAGAGACTACGCAGGAAAAATATTAACTGCATTTTTCCCCCCATCTTTTCTCTTAAATTAAGCAGGACTTGTACACGTGGGGAAAAAGTGAAGTTTCTCTACCTTTTTTTTCTCTAAATGTGAACATCGTAACATCGCTAAAAAGTGGTAACTATGAATAAATTAAGTTAAATAAAGTCTCTTTGTTTGAAAACAGGTCTTATATTTTTGATTCTTGACCCTTAAAAAGTCTTAAATATTGAGTCTGTGCGAACCCTGTGCGAAAGGAAGTGGGGAGAGAATTTCGTACGGTAGGATATTTCCTCCTTCCCTCTACTTGGTGTGGCTGGCATGTATGAAAAAAACTAAGCTGTAAAAGTATTAAGTTGCAGAAAACGTCGTACTTATCGCCACCTTTTCTTTGAAATTAGTCCAAAAATTAAGAGGGGGTGGGGAGAATCCCCTAAGCATTTCATTTCTTAGCGTATGCAGCACAAACAGCAAGAATGTTAAACAGCTGAAATCACCTTTATGTACGATTTCTTTTCTCTCAAATTAAGTTGAAACGAAAGGGGGAGGGGGGAAGTTTCATAGGCTGTTTCATACCGGATCTACTTCCTGTGGCTGGCATGTACAACATAAAAACTGAGCAGGAAAAATATTAGGCCTACTTTGAAGAAAACAGCATACTAATCCCCAACTTTTCACTCAAAATAGGCCAAAAGTAAGGGGGGGGGGAAGAACTTCGTAGGCTATTTCATCTTCCATCTGTTTCTTATGGTAGCGCATGCACAGCAAACAAATTTAAACAGATTAAATCACCTTTTTATAAGATTTCTTTTCCCTCAAATTAAGTCAGATCTCATATAGACTGTTTCATCCACCGTCTACTCCATATGGCTGACATGTATAGCTTACAGATTAAGCAGGGAAAATATTACGTTGTAGAAAAGTGAATTTTAGAAAATTAGAACAAAAAGTAAGAGGTAGCGTCTACAGCACATAGCATAAACGGTAAAAAATTAAACAGGGCTGAAATCACCGTTTTCTACGATTTTCTATTATTCTCTCTCATATTGGGCCAAAAAAGCAATGGGGAGAGAATCCTAGATTTGATCCCCCGTTTGGCAGTTTAGTTTGATAGGTGGTCTGGTTAGGGGAAAAATAAATAACTAGCCAAAATTTCAATCCCCTACAGCTAGCCGTTGGTATGTGTAATAGCATGCTTTATCAATCCCGTAACCATCGTAGAATTCTTCTTGTAATTTGAGGGGGAAAGAATATCCTGAAGAGGGAGATTTTGTCCAAAGTAAATTCCCCTCCGCCCTCCGAGGTTCTATCCTAGGCATTTTTCTCCGGTGGGGGAGGGAGGCTGCATGAGAGAATATCCTGCCAAACCGGGGTTCTTTTGTTACGTTACTGTTTTCTGCCGGGTGTTTTGTCACCATAACATGACTTTAGGGTCTTTTGTCCTTACTTATATATTCCAAAATTAATGGATTGAAGCAAGGGACGGTCCTTATAAAAGTGAAATGAGATTAACAATTGCACACGAATTGTTGAATGTATTTAACTGTATTTTAATGGAAGTTTTAATTAAAGGTTTTAACGGTTATAATGGAATAAAATAAAATACTAAACGTTTATCGTATGCTAGAACTCAGCATGGTTTAATATGCAGTTAGAAAAATAATTCCATCACTATCCTCCATGAGACCTGGAAAAAAGCTTTAAATGGTAGAAATGAAAATAGATCAAGCCTAAAAAAAAACGATTTGGTGGATAACTTGATATGTAAAAATAATTTAACACAAATATAAGTATTAAATACGTGTTTTTGAGTAGTGGTTAAAGTTGTAGTCTTAAAATACAGCATTTAGGCTACTGAGTATACTCTATTTATACTCTACTACTCTATATGGATTCGTGCTCTTATCAAGCTTACACGTTATACGAGCAGTATTTTTCAAACTACAGACAAAACGACGTAGCCTGCCTGAAAATAACGACGTAGATACGAGGTTCTCCCCCACCTCTGAAAAAAAGACAATCCTATTTTCGCCACCTGGAGTGCTACATTTACAACTGCAGAGTAATATGGTAGGCTAGTTATCTATGACTTGGTTACAGCAGTCTCAAGTGATGTCTAAAGTGCATAGCTTACTAGATCCTACCAAAAAGTCAAACAAAAAGGACTTGAGGTTTATAAAGAAAAAACTGTGGTAATGGAGATAAATAGTTACAATTGATAATAAAGGAATTAAATGAGTTGAAGAATATAAATTTTTACGAGTCGTTGTTCAGAATGATTTAAAATGGGATAAGCAGTTGAAAGCTGTAGGAAATAAAATGAATAAGTTGGGAAATATGATTTTGCACCAGCTGCGGGGGGTGGGGGGGGGGGAGGGTTAGGGGGTAGTCAAGAAGAGGGAATATTTTTGCTGCAGGCATGTGCGTTGAATTTATATGGGATGGAATTTTATGGGGAAACAAGAAGTGTAGTAAAGATGCTGCAAAATCATCATTGGTTGATTAAATACGCCTTAGGGAGAAGTAAATTTACGGACAATCATGAAGTCTGTTTTGAGAGTGGGCTACTAGCGTGGCAGACTTTACTAGTTAATTGGGAAGTTTCTAGCATGTGGGAAAAGATAGTGAAAAAGAAATTTTGAAACTTTTTTTGGCCGTGGTTGTTATTACAAAATTATTAAAAATGTAATTGTTTTTAACAATTTTGTTGCCGTGGTATTGTTGAAAATGCATTTTTAACAATTTTGTAATTACAACCACGGCCAGTTCTAGATACGTTCGTACAGGGGCGTAAAGAAAGCAAGGGAAGAGAGCATATTCAGGGAAACCCCTCCCCAACCCCCGTGGTGTCGTTGAAATTTTTATTACGGTATTATTATTATTACTTTATTCTTATACGATTCCGTTTATGCTTTGGTAACTGTATAATAGCTATACGCATAAACGGAATCGTATAAGTCCGTAAATAAATAGTACTACTAACGAAATAGGTACCGTAACGAAATTCTCTACTCATTTATTCCGTACAGACTGGTTACGAGCTTAAAGGGGTCCCTATAATTATGAACTCGTTTTGCGAGCCGTCAATGTTACCGAGTCATTTAATTTAGATAAAGCGTAACTCCTAACAATAGAATTTAGTATTTATTTATCGCTTACGCGCTCCTTTTAGACTTCTTGTTAGGAGCAAGAGAAGTCTTATGTGCCGGCTCTGTCTGTCAACTACTACCAGCTAGCGAAAACTATAATGTAGTTTAGGGATTAGTAATTTTCGTAGGCGCTCAGTGTGCTTCGCCATCAGAAACGTAAGTTGGAAGCTTAAGGGTACAGCTAAGGGATAAGTAATTTTTGAAGGCGCTCGTTTGTCATGACCTTTAGGGTTCGTTTGTTGGGGGTCACAAAAAATCTAAAAGCAAGAAGTCGTCTTATGCCTTCATGCGTGATAGTGAACCAACAAAACATCTAAGTCTGCTGTAAATAAGTTAGGCCCTATTCAACATGTTAAAAGTCTGGTATTTTTGGTACCGGTAGTTGATAGCCTCATTAAGTCTCCCAGAAACCATCCACTGTACGTCCCACAAATAAAAATATGCTTTTTCTTCAACACTACGTTATTTTTTGGCGTCTGTGTTGGTCATGTATCTTACTAGATCTGTTAACGACCTATCTGTATCAGAACGGTATTTTTTGATAGCTGTCGATTGATAATAAAGCTTGAAAAAGTTATAATAAAACAAAAGTGAAACGGAGAATCGCGGAATGACGACTCATATTTTGTTTGTAAAAAAATAAACCAAATTTTTAGTAAAAACAAATATTTCGAATTTTGTAATTTTTTTTTATTTTCGTAAGCCCAAATACAATTTAATTTCCCCGTCTTGAGTTCGGCAATGCCCTAAAGTTGAAACTGAACCATTATTTTTTTTTATTTCTGGTTTCACCCACCAATAGTTGACATGAGGGGGATTTCATTATATACAAAACAAAATAAACCTTGTTGCTTGTGGAAAAATTTTGTTCATGTATCCACACTTTACATAAATGCAATCTTTTTTCATTCACTTTTGAAGTCAATTGTCGCAAAACTTTAGGATTCGAACCCAGGATTGATTGCACATATTAAAAGCCGTAAGCACTACAACAATTAAAAACCTTTCTCGTAAATTAAGCTAGTAGTTTTCTTTTCTTATAAATGTAGTGATGGCACCCTGATACAACAGCCAAAGGAAAACGAAGGTTGTATTGTGGACTTTCAGCTTAAATGTCTGCATGCCTCAGTGAATTCAAAACATTTTTCTTTCATAAGCCTACTAATTTTGGAAGTTAACGAACTGATCTCTCACAATGATGATCACAGTGAATTAGTAGTGATCGACCGATGCGGGAAAATACCGATCCGATCCGATACAGATGCATGAAAAATACCGATAATATCGGTAAATGCCGATACAGATGTTCATATCGGTCGATCACTATGAATTAGCAGTTCACAAACTAAGTGCTTCTGTGTTGGCCGAATCCTGTCCGGTTTTGGTCATGGTAGAAAATATTCGTAAAAAATGTAAAGCACGTCGTGCTGCATCAGTTGCCTAACAGTTAGGCTATAGATTTGTTATGTGCTGTAACTTAAACAAAATTATGATCGGTTCGGGGAAATTGGGTCTCGGTATCACTTCTTGGCTCGGTACACCAACCATGGATCAGCTCAAGAT
>JAQIVA010000126.1:0-11802 GCA_034697525.1 Lithobius microps | reverse complement strand
ATTATTTAGTAAGCAATCGAAACGAAGAATCATTGTATTCATTGCTGTGCAATCCCAGAATTTAACGTCATACGTAATACACACTAGGATTGCACAGCAATGAATACAATGATTCGCCGTTTGATTGCTTCAGTAAGCAGACGACCGAGATAATAAGATAACCAGAATTTAAGGTGTCAATAAAACTGGTTTAGTCAGTTAATTAAGTGACATATTGCTAATTATCAAAAAAAGATACTTACGTAATTATTTTTGTAACGGTGGTAAAAAAAGTTTAACTATTTGATTGTTTATTTTTTTCGTATTATACCTCTCCCTTCTTCTCCCCCTCCCCCGACACAAACAACAACAATAATGCATTCACGCTAAAAAAAAAAAAAGAATTTATTTTTAATTCTGGAGAAAATATTGTTCCTGTGATATCTTAGGACCCAAGTCGTATTATTACGTCGTGGCTACAGTCATAATTAGTTATTGTACTGGTCGTCTATTAGCCTAAATAGTAGCCGTGTCTTGTGATTACTGGTCCACGGACGGACGGTCGGACAGATTGCATTTTTTTTAAGAGGTTTATTTTATATGCCTAATCTACTGGTTAAAGTCGCAATGAACCGACCTAATAATATGCGCTGGCTCTGTCCGTCCGTCCGTCCGTGGGCCAGTATGGGAACGAACGAATGAATAACTGTCTATTCCATATGCGTATTATAGCCTATATGTGGAGGTTACTGAACGATATAAAGTTAAAAATGCAAATAAAATGCTAAATATTTTAAGTTGAAAATCGCCCCGTTCAGACATATTACGGCGTTTGAGTTACTTTAGAAGTAAGAATGGTGAAATTTGTATGATTTTAATTCTCAAAGCTATTTAGAAATCTAAAATAAACCTAGTAAAATATAAAAAAAAACACCCAACTCATCCTGGCAATTGTTCTTTTATTGTACAACAATAGGAGTTTATCATGGAGTTTTTTATTGTACAGCAACAAAACAGCAACAAATAACTGGGAATTCACCCTAATATGAATCCTACGCCTACGTCTACAAGGCATGTCGGTTCACTGCAAAGTTCGTTTTGTTCATTTTTTTCGTTTCGTTCCGGCGTTTCGGGTGGCGATGGTATAGCCACGGAAATTTGATTTAGCATACCCTCGAATCGTAGCATTTTTCTTGCAAACTTCTGCTGATTTTTAATTTTCCTTTCTTCTAGTTTTCGTTTTAAGTTGAAGTACCATTCTGTTACATTGACGGCGCGCTCCTCCGATTTTTTGATTAAATCTTCTCCGCGTTGACGCTTGGCCTCGATGTTTTTTACTCTCCTGGTGTGCTTTTCGTCCGCTAATTTCGTCAACACAGTCAGTCTCTCGTTTCTTTCTTCGTATTCCAAGGAGGCGTTCGCCCTATAGGCCTCGATCACATCTAGTAAGTTGTCAACGTCTTCTTGGAATTCGACGGCTGCATCAACGGCCCACACGAACACAATGAGAAAACTGAGTAATGTAGTTCTGTTAAAAAAATAAATTAATCAGCAACATAGCCAAAACAAACAAACAAACAAACAATGGCTATGTTAATGAGCCGGAAGTTCTTGTTTATTCTTAGGCCGCCAACGCGTGTAAATTAAACCTAATTATAGGCCTACCGCTAGTAAAAGGTTAATGAAAGTCACAGTGTCCCTTTAAAAAACCAACCAACCATCCAAGTCCCGTACCCTAGCCCCCTTTAAGACCACTGTCCCAGATTTTATTATAATAACACTGCCATTCCATACATTTTCTTACGGGTCACAGTAAAAATAAAAGTGAAAAGCGTACTATTTTACCAATTTTTAAAGGTTACATAATCACCTTCTGGTACGCCCTAGCCTACAGACACTCCCCTGCAATCTCCTAACATAATCTATTTCCTCTTGCTATAGTGCTTCGTCCACTTTATTGAAGGCCTACTAACGCAGCGTTTCCGGTGTTTTTGTTAAAGCTTAATGAACGCAGTTACACTAAACAAATAAAACAAGCCCAGCTCAAATGCAGTAGCCTACTACACAATGATCAATTGAACTGGAAATAAATCGCAGCGTTTTCGTCACCACCCGAGTTAACTTACAATGCTAACTTTTTTTGTAACTTTTTGAATGCACTCATTTTCTTATATTGTAGTGGAACTGATTCTAAAATCACTTTTTAAGTTACATTAAAGAATAAAAATGGCCCTAGCATACAGACATAAAAAAATACAATATAATACAATGCAGACAATGGCAGTAATAAGCCGGAAGTTTTGTTACATTTTATTCTTGTAGGCCACCCCAGCGTATTGAACTTAATTATACCAGATTAAATGAGCTAGCTGATCCCTTTTATCCAGGTTTATTACAAGGACGGATGGTACCTCAAAAAAGACACACAAAAAGATACAAATAAAGGCGACTAAGGTTTTGTACTTAATTTATTCACACCAAGTGCATTCAAACTGCGTTCATTACGCGTAGGCCTACTTGTAAATAAGTCAAAAAGTTTCAAACTTAAAGGTACACCGTAAAAATAAAAGTGAAAGCGAACTATTTTTTCAATGTTTAAAGGTTACGTTAGTTAGCGTAGCCTCAACTTACTAAAGTACCTCAGAAAATCTTGCAAATGTAGGCTACTCGTTGTCTTATCTAAATCACTAAAATTGTCGGTTACTATAAAAATGAACCCTTTTTAATGAATAAACCAGCAAAAATCCGTGCTCGGCTTACACATTTTTCATTTTCTTTAAGTTCTGAATCAAATTATGAGACACAATTACTTTAGCATACGGGGACCTGGGCCTAAAATTCGTACTCTAAGAGCTCAGACGGCAAAAAGACTCAAAAATCTTAACTCAAAAATCTTACTTACTTACCCTTTCATTTCGCTGGTGTGGAAGTTGTAGAATCACGATTAAGCTGCGGTCGATAATGAGGAAAGATGGGTGTTTGGTGCAAGTTATTAACCTCAGCTCTTTTTATACTGTTTTTCGTTTTAAAAACAATTCCAAATTCGAGCCGAAGTTCGTGAAATATTCTATTGTTTCAATGGAAAAATGAAAATTTCTCCCTTAAAATGCAAATACAAACCATCTTTCTCACTAACATTACAACAACAACAAAAGGTTCTGGGAACAACAGATTAGGGGCATACAGGTCGTCTTAAAAATCTTTAGGGCCTATAGGTCGACTTGAAAAATCGTGCCCTTTCACTTTTTGATTCATGTTTCTCTCACAATGAAGTTTATTGAAAAAAAAATATTCCATCTCCGTTCTGTTTGCCTCGGGTTCTGGGAACAAGATTAACAGGCCGAGTCTAGAACATGCCGAAATTTTCATAAGCAAAGAGTGAACTTACGGACCAACCACGTATCGAATTTTATTGAAAGAATTAGTATTACAACATAGAAACATGAGAGTACTGATGAATGAATGAACAAAAATCTTAAGTTAACACAATAATTATGCAGTACTGAATGAAGAATTTAAAAAAAAATGGTAATATTAAGCCAACTCAGTTGGGGGTGACTTTTTTTTTTAAGATAGGCTAAGTAGCCTCAGGCTCCGGCCGACCGTCTGGAGGAGTTGTTGTTGTTCTTGTTGTTCTTGTTTTCGTTCTTGTTGTCCTTGCTCACAGTAACTATACCCACTCATCTTGCCCGAATCTATATGAAAAAACAACAACAAAACAAAAGCGTAAATAAAGCTCATTACTGTAAGAGGGGAGAGACGTGATAACCTAGAGAAATAATTAATATTGACACCATAAGTTATTTCATTCCCTTGCCTCGTTTTTCATTACAATATACACAGAGTTTATAGCGGCCCTCAAACTTACACGACACAGGCAAAATACCACGAACACCACGCACACAAATTGAGACGCCCGTGACCAAAGGGGGCCCAAGTTCCCAACTCAATACGCCGCCGCAAATTCTAGCAAAACCCTCAATTTAAAAAAAAAAAATATATCACTAAATTTCGCTACACAGATCTTCGGAAAGTAGAATTATTTGTGTATAATAATTTGGCTCGCCGGCGCATCGTAACTATATCACTAATCCTCAAGATTTTCGTGAGCCCAAATTCCATAAATAGAAGGATATTAAAATAGGAGTAGAATTAGCGGTTCATATTTCGTTTTATTCATCACGTAGATAACACAATTATAACACATATTAAAAAAACATACCTTTTGTATTTTTTGGTCAGTTGTCTTGTGGTCTTGTGATCTTGTCGGAGTCTAGTCGGCAAATGATAACAAAAATTCCCGATTTCTACGTCTCTTATAACTCAACATTAAAAGAGGGTTTATTTTAATAAGCAACCCGGCAGCCAATAGAAAAGCTACATTTCAACTTCGTCACTATTTTTCGCATTTGCGCAAACAAAACCTAATAAAAACATGAACAAAAAAAAGTTGAGGGGAATGGGGTAAGGTCATAATGTTTGCAGAATAACCCTCCTTCAACGTGAGGTAAACTTTTAAAGTGAATAGGTTGAACGAAGGTTAAGCCATATAACACAGATAAATACCCTAAAACTTAATATTTTTGACTCCTTCGTTGGTTACATGTGGTAATTTCGTTGTCATATTAAAGGTAATATATAATATATATGGTCATATGGTAATTTCGTTGTCATAGTAAAGGTTATGTAAAAACAAAAACAACTTTCGGTTCATTTTGTAGGCCAATGAAATGATCGCAGCAGACGAGTTTTTAAACGCACAATGGAAACTGTCGCGCCGACAGGCTTGACTTTTAAGTGAATTTTAAGTGAATTTTAAGTGACGCATAATGCTACTAGCCCAAGGTCACTTCTTTTTGGCTCTTAATTTTATACCGAATTTAAAGTTTTTTTTTTTCTTCATTTTCATTTCATTGTCTTCCGCCTCGCTAGATTTAAGTTTATAAGATTATTATTTGTAGATGCCGTCCGGCTTCATTTATTCGTTTGTAATGTGTATGACACAGAGATAATTATTATGTTATGAGATTGTTATGAGATGCCACAAGAACAATGCAAATTGTGCAACTCCATCGACTTTTGTGGTGGAAGTGAAGTACTTTTTGTGGTGGAAGTGAAGTACAGTAGTAGACAGGGCCATACACGCAGAATGGCAATTGTCGCGCCGACGCAGTTAATTTCGCCTTGTCGATGACCTTATAAAATCAGCGAGATGTTACGAGTGGAATACGGGAGTTGTTAGCACGTATGGAACTATAAGAAATCGAACCAAAGTTTATTTTATGTGTGGATATAAGCAAAACCAAGCAGCAATTTTAGTGCACAATCTCACTTCGAATGGAGTGTCGGTGGAATGGCAAGATTTTTATTATACAGACAGCGTTATAAGGAACAGTGGCTGGACTAAAGACTCTTTTGACAGTGACACAGATACTCCTATTTTTTTGTGTTGTTTTGAGTTCGCTGCTAAAAATTTATTAAAAAATAAATAAAAGAATTATTTCTCTACATCAACAAGTATAAATAAACATATATTTGTGTTTTGAATTGTTTTGTTTCTTTTGTGTGCATTCCCATAGATAAAATAGTGTAGGCCTATTCTTTATAACTTTGAAAAATCTTTATTAAGTTCTAGCCATAAAACATGCAAAATCGATGAACCTATAAATTTTTATAGGCTTCAAAACTTTCGTTATTAGTCCTGTGTAACCACGGAAAAAAGTATCCAAAATAAAAAACAAACAGGAAATAAGCCACTGGAAATGTGTCCGCTGTAATGAGTTCTAGTTTAGGCAAGCTTTTACAACATGCTAGGGGCATTTTCGGCTCATATGCGTACGAGCTACAAATAACACTCATTGCATTTTTCGTAAATTTAACACAAAACGTGCATTATTTTGTTATATTTAGGAGCGGAGAAATTGAGGAATTACATTGTAGGAGCCGAAAATGGCCTTAGCATTGTGACTATCTAAGTTAACAAACCACCAGTGCATAGATTTAACGTAGAACCCGTAAATTAATAATAGCAAAAGTACTATTTTTGGCCATACGTCTTCATTATGGTACATAAGGTATACAAAGCTTAAATCATTCATTCGGCCCATGTGCATATTATAGAACAAACGGAGCAGGGGTTACTAACGCTACAATTAATAAAGTTAACAAGTGCAAGAAGTCTAAAATAAAAAAAAGTTTAACTATCTATTCCAGCTTGACAACGTTACGTCATCTATGGTTCATGTAATACCAGAAATATTATAGTAAGGAACTGTGAAACTGGCATATTTTGTATCCCATTTTCAAGTCGTATAATCGTGTCATTATTACATCGTGTGATTGTCATAATTAATATTGTGTAGCTACTGCTCCTGTGAAATTCCACCGCGCATGTGCGACATCCTCCCCCCCCCCCCCGCCTGTAGTCTTGTGATGCTACTCATGCACCTAGCGTTTGTTTATTACCAAGAACGTTAAAATTATGTTCTTATCTTGTGTGCTTATTTTGAATGTGTCAACCGTAGGCAAGGACACACACGCATGCGCACAAAAATAAGTTAAAAAGAGGAAAAGGTGAAACGTGGGGGGGAGAGGGATCTTGTGTGCTTATTCCGAATGCGTCAACCGTTGGCCCATCACAAGGACACACATGCACGCACGTGCATAAAGTTAAAAAGAGGAAACGGGGGAGGGAGGTGGTATTATACAAAAATTATAAATTCACATTTCACCGCTGCAACCAAGAATATGACGGAAAGGCTGGGCTAGTGTAGTTTATACCACAGTTAAAAGTTGAGTTCATAGGCCAACCACTATGCTAATATCCTTTCTCTTTTACAGGCCATAAATATTATTGGTGCAGTTTGTTTTAAGGTATTTTAAAAGTTTAATTTCAGTTTGTGACTAACTTCACAAAACAACTCTTTGACGACAAAAAAAGCGAGGCCACGGATATTAAAATTTAGGCTAAAAATAAAAAATAAATATATATATGATAATTTCTTTGCTGTGTACACAATAATAAATTTGACTGGAGATGTCACGTAACTAAAGGGAACTAGCCCAAATGTTGAATATATTGAAAGTGAGAGTTTTGTGGCTTACTTTTAAGTGCAATAAAAGGGTTTTGTAAGTCGGAATAATTGGAAACTAGTGTAAACTTGTAGGTCTGCAATAAACTTTCTGTGTTTTTATTCTTTGACAATTATAATTATCTCTTTTGAAGCATTTAACCCGGATAGTAACCCGAATGTAGTACATAACCTAATACTGAAACTAGAAGGGTTAGCGAATCATATAAAAACGCCACTTTCTCCTGCTTTCTTTTCACACATTCGGTATTTTGCAACGATCGACCACAGGCACCTTAGTGAGTTCATTTTTGTTTTAAGATTTCATTTATATTATTTTTATAGTAAGTTATGAACGTAATAACTACGACTTCGTACTTAATAATGGGTTGGTTCCGTGACCATTCCCAAAGATTAAGTTATTACAAAAGGATATTTGAAACTAGCTCATTTACCGACATACCAATTCCAGCTAACCCGGGATTCCATATGCCATATCGTACAATCGTAGACGATTGGGTTACGTATGCCATCCGGGCAGTGTGTCAAGAAATTTATGTAACGAGTCGTGGTGTAAATGCGATTCACGATGGTGACTTAGACGATCGGCACACAAGATACGTGAATCATTACAACTACTGTAACGTTCTTAATTTTCGTAACTGTACACATGTCAATGGTCACGTATTTCTACCATTTCCGTGCTTTCCCGAAAACGAGCGAGATTTCATCGCACGGTGTGCATTGACAGAAGATGCCGAGAATGTCTTACCCCCACCTCCATCCCCTCCATCCCCTCCATCCCCTCCACCTCCGCCACCTCCGCCACCTCCTCCACCTCGTTCCACTTCTCCTACGTCCCATTTTTTTTTTAGGCCTAGGGCGCCCCTGCTTCCAACCCCCCCTTCAATCTCTTCAACTAACATTTTTCCTAGCAGGCCTACTCGGCGTACACTCCCTCTTAAAAGAAAACTTAAAAAAAAATAAAAAGTTATAATATGCATCATAGACCAGGTGTTAAACCCGGTCCTATTACTGATCAAGAATCTGACACATCTTTCAGCTACTCCCCCCTAGCTCCCCAGCATTCTCTATGACATCAACATTGGTAGAAGAAACTCTACGACATTCGCCAGAATTTGATTTGGAAGAATTTGATCCTATATCTACAGTTACATCAGATTCTATACCACCTTCACACAATACCCCTTCTCCCCCTCCCCCTCCTGTACCAACTCTCATGTCTACTTCTTCCATAGAAGAACAACGAACCATCGTGAATCTCTCCCCGTCTCATCTCATCGGAAGATACTCGGTAAGTCTTTTTAAGTTATACCAAATTTATTATGCATATTTTGTAATATTTTGTAAATTATTCTTATTGCGTAAGTCTTTTTTATAATCCACAGACGCCCCCGGACTCGCCGGAACCGAAGCGACGCAAGTAGCGGTAAGATTTCATTTCCATCTCATTTAGTATAGCCTTACACAACTCTTTATTAATTTATTTACATGTCTTTTACATCCGGGTGTGACTTCTTTTTTTTTGTGCCGCATAGACTAGACAGGGTTCGTCATCTTTAGGCACAGTTCGTAATGCATGGTAAATAGGATGCGCGCGCACCCAGTTTATTCGTCTACCATTTTTGTCTTTTGAATTTCTCTTTTCTTTTTCGTTCGTTTATTTTTTGTTTATTTGTTTTGTTTTCAAAAGCGTTTGCAGCACGATTATGCATTGTCTTGGTTACTCTCGATTTGTCTTGTTCCAACCCTCCAGACGGTAACACACGATATTATACACACAATAAGAGTTGTTAAGCACAAACCTAAATTCTAAGTCACTTAATTTCTCTTACTGAAAGTCACTTAAAATGAAGAATAAAACGAATACAAGCCTAGCTCAATGAACGCAAGTTACATGAAGTTAACTTTAAGTTTGAAACTAGTCTTGACTTATTTTACTATTTATGTTCGTTCACCTATAATACATAACAATTTCCATGTATTGTTGAATACATAACAATTTCCACGTATTGTTGAACAACATTTACTTCTAAGTTTTAGTTTCCTTCTATTCTTCAACCCTTTTTTTTACTGTTTAATAACCATAAAGCCATATACCCTAATGCCCCTTTGAGGCCTTTGTCTCTAGGGGTCCCCCAGTCCCGTTTTTTTGCTAACATCCGGTTGTGAAAAAGGGCTCCCGGGGGGCACCCCAGAAATTCCGTCAAGGAAGCGTCCATATTCCTGTAAAGCGACCCCCGTCTTTTCTTTATGGCATTACGGATGGGTTTCCTCTTGTCGCGAAGGGGCCCCCCTTCCAAGATTTTTCCTGCTAAAAATTCGAAAATTAGAAAGATACTTAGCCTAATGAATTTTAATAACGGTATTAAAGCTATAAGACCTTATAGGGGGACTAATATGCATGTAATTTGGTTGTAATTTAACCTTTGTGCTAGCACATAGGCTACATTCACAGAAAAATACAAGAATAATTAATTAATTAAAATCAAAAGGCTTATATGTTGTATTGTTTAGGTGCCCTTACAGGCATGCATTTGTGTGGGTTCTTGCTCATCTCACTACACAATATCCTTTATAACACATTCCACAGAATTAACGATGAAGCAACTACATGAGGGAGGGGCTTCAATGGCTTGTAACAATAAATTTCCGTCCTACCCAATAGTAATTCAACTTCAAAGTAGGTAGAACGCTAAAAAGGCAGAATATTCAATATTCAATCTTTTGATAATTTTTTTTTATAACGGGACAATTTCCGCGTAAATGCGTGACGAGCTATGGGTTTTTTATTTGGTAAAATGTAGCACAAAAAGTGCATTTGTAAGTTTATGAAATTGCGCAGTAGCATTTATAAGAGACACTCCCTCTCCTAACGATACAAGTTAGCTAACTGTGATATCTACAGGGATTGGTTTAAAATCGTTTTTTGATATAAGATACTTTACAAACAATAAATTTAAAGAACAATGGTATAACTGTATTATTTTGTATGTAACAGCTGTTGGCACTAAATTATTGTCGCATGACACGGCATTTAAAATGGGAAGATGGGACGTTTTGATACATCCCAGATGAAAGTTGGAAACCTTTAGCGCCTCTGTTGACGAAAATTAAACTAACTAAGATAGATATTGTGGTCGTTTAATTCTTACTTCCTTCTGTTCTAACTTCCCTTAGTAACTGAGTGACTCAAATAGGAAAACAGAGGCTAAATTATTTAGCATGTCGTGATGACACAAAAGTGAAGTAAAAAAAAAAACCTGTTTGCCTTTCTTCCCACTGCTTTCTTCCCACTCAAAAAAAATGATAATTTATTTCTTCTTCTCTCTTGATGGTTTAAGACTGGTAGCTCAGTCGGCTCATTATCATATATTGCCCCCAGGCCTCACGGAGGCATTCTGGCCACGCGCCTTGCTAAAATATTTTGGATGCACTCCGCCTGACTTTCTACAGGAGGACAAAATACAAACTAAACTGGGCTAGCAGTTCATGCCCTCAGGCATTAATAACTTAACCATCCGCCACACGCTAAGTTTTTTGTTGGCCGTGACTCACGCCAAGGTGGGCCAAAATACGAATATAATATAGAGTGAAATGTGAGGAATATTGTAGCTTTCGTTTTTTTTTTGGATTTGAAAAAAAAATTGGATGCATGCAAGACAATGCAGTAACAACTATTTTAAGCTATTTTAAGCTGTCAGCCGGTTCACATAATTCACAACATGCAAATGATCTTTTTTGAAAAGTACCCTTGCTGCTCTACTCCCCTCTTGCTTTACAAATTATAAATTTTAAAAGAATGGGCTAATTTCACTAAAAAAATACATGCAAATGGCACCTGGTACCAAATTATGATATCTACAAGGCTTGGATGAAAATCGTTTTTTTTTAAAAGAACCCTTGTTGCTCTACTCCCCTCTTGCTTTACAAATTATAAATTTTAAAAGAATGGGCTAATTTCACTACAAAATACATGCAAATGGCACCTGGTACCAAATTATGATATCTACAAGGCTTGGATGAAAATCGTTTTTTTGAAAGTACCCTTGTTGCTCTACTCCCCTCTTGCTTTACAAATTATAAAATTTAAAAAAATGGGCCGACTTTACTACAAAATACATGCAAATGGCCTTACTAATTTTAAACCTGGTCAACAACCAATATTAGGCCTATCCTCTCGAGAAGAGAAATTTATCTTTTAAAGTCCAATAGCTATGGAGGAGTTACCCTTTGAATAGTATGCTCATGTGATCTCGTCTTAGGGCCCGGCTAAACTTTCATAAAAGTTCAACAAACCATTTCGTTTGTTGTTGTTAAATGTACGATATTGTTTAAAAAAAAAATCACAAGGGGAAGAGGGGCGGTTGCTTATTGTTTTTCAATGTGATGTGTGGTCTAAAACCAACCATATAAGCAAAAAGAAAGAAGGGCCTATAATGTACACTGCCACAGGCAAAATTACTTCGAGGTTGGCACGTATTTTCCACAGAATCCTGGTTATAGAATGGTATTTTTAAGATTGAAAATCACAGTGTATAAAATGGTGCAACGATTACGCATAACCATTAATTATAATCAGCGAATATTATAGGGGCGAAAAATAAACAAATAAATACTGGGTGTCATTTGCATGTATTTTATAGTAAAGTCGTCCCATTCTTTTAAAATTTATAATTTGTAAAGCAAGAGGGGAGTAGAGCAACAAGGGTACTTTTCAAAAAACGGTTTT
>JAQIVA010000125.1:0-11922 GCA_034697525.1 Lithobius microps | reverse complement strand
GGGAGAATCCACACACCCGAAACTCATGCAAAGATAGTATTTTATTTTGGTTTCGTGCGAACCGACATGGAGGTACAAGATGTAATAAGTTTAAAGGAGAGATAACATTTAAGAAATGGTCTTTAATGTGGAATTTTAAGGCCTTTTTATTTCATTTTGTAAACAAGATTATAGCAACTAGGACACTTTTATTTTTCATGTCACAGAATAATCACGTTCCTAACAAGAGACCAATAGGGTTTAGGTTTTAAGTATCATCCAGAAACAGATACTTGTGAATTAGTTGCTAGAATTATTAATGCCAAAAGAAGGCAAATCCGTGATATGAAAGTTATCCATTATCACTGCTTGTGCAAAATTTCCTTATTTTGTTAAGTGTTTCTTTCTATAATACTGAAATGAATGGTGTTGCATCACTTTTTCAGTGTAAAACACAAGTATTAAACTGGGGGTCTGACATGACATACTAACGAAGAAAACAACACGGAAATAATTTATGCGTGTGTGTGTATCTGGTTTAGAGTAGGCCTTACTTTAAAATGGAATTTTTGTCCGCATTTATTGGGGTGATGGTTTTATGAGAGGTTCGGTGTTAACCCGATCCTTTACGCATTGGTATTTTTTTTTTTCATTGTTCCATATAGGCTCAATAGTACAGAAACAAAAGAATAAGATACAAAAAGAACATTCTAGAACAACTAACCACGCTAAATCATTAGGGGTATTTCTGTTTATTTTACAGAAGGGTGAAAACACTTCCAAGCCCAATTATGGAAATGTACGACGAAATTAGTTTATTCATTTCGTTGTTAAAACAACTTAATATTGAGATGCGCTACACCAATCTTTTTTTGTGTGTTTTTCGTGAAGATGCTTGTGTGTACCATTGTTGCCCATTTATATTTATTTTGTCTTGTTTACATTCTCGAGCCATGGTAGCCTAGTTTAAGTTGTGGGAAAAATAAGTTGCCAATCTCGGAAGTAATTTTGCCAGTGGCAGTGGACATTAGGCCCGCCCTAACGCTACATCATGATCCAAATTGTAAAAATAGAGTAGCCTTTTTGAAATAGTTTATTTTCAAGTGACACTCTAACTTCCCATTTATTTCATCTGAACCTTCGAATTTATTTCATCTGAGCTTGTCGTAACTTAATTGCACCAACACATTTTTTTTGGTCAATTTTATGTCATGATGTCATTTTGGCACGAAGTGTCTGTAGTTTATGGGAACGACGTTATAATTTTTTTCCCTCTATAATAGGGGAAAAGTAGAATGGATTGCACTGGGTTTTTTCAGTGAGCAAAAGTCATGTGTATTAATTAGTACAAGCGACATCTCGTGGGAAGGGCCCGCAAAAAGGGTGTTGAAACGAGTTATAATGAACAAATGCCATTCCACTACTTCAAGACGTATTATAGAGGGGGAGAGAATCCTGTTAAAAGAAATACAATCACAATAATTTTTATACATAAACCAGCTTGTCGTTTTGCTTGGAATCGATCTTGGGCTGGTTATATTTTGATTTTCTATAACCAAGTTAGTTCATAATGGAACAACGTCTCGCGTTATCTTTCTAGTTAGGGAATAAATTCAAATTCCGTAAAAAGAGAGAATAAATTGCGATAGTGGTTAGGCCTATTTTATTTTATTTTATTTTATATTTTTTCAATGCCCGTTGTAACTTCTTTTCGTTTGTTGGTTTTATTTTGTGTGTGTATCATTCTGAACACCAGAGACAAATCCGTGACATTAAAAATTATTCATTAACACTGACTTGTAAGTGAATAGAGAACAAAACATGTGTTACAGTCAAAGTGATCTTACATAGTTTCGTGTCTTAAACTAAGGCTAAACAATATATTATAGCAGCTAGAGCTACACGTCATTTTTTTATGTGAACAAACAGGGGAGAGTAGGAAATGAGGTAACACTCCAAATCCACAATTACACACTTTCATTTATTTTTATTGCAATAAGCCACAACAGAAAGACGTATCGTTAATTTATGTGGCTTTGCACGTGGTTATGCTATCGTTTATTATCCAATAATTTACAAGTGAAATAAATTCCTCGATTATTCAGTTACAATGAAGGGATAATAATTGACTGTTGAATTTAAATCTCTTTTGTGTGTATTTTGGTGTGGATGGGATGTTCCACAGCACAAAAACGATACAGGAATGAGAAAAAACGGGGTTTGGGGATGGAAACAAAAATTTATGCAAAGGCGATTCTGTTGTGTGTGTAGAGGTGTTTTTTTTTTCATCAGGGCCGGTTTTAGCGTAAATATTAGTGTAGGTGAAGAGAGCTGGGGCCTGGAGAAAACCCCCAAAAAAATGTAATATTAAAGCATTAAATTAAGAATGGATTATGCGTGCACGTCTTGGCTTTAGACGATTTATTTGGAGTCACGTATCACGCATTTGAAATGGAAATTGTTGTAGTGACACAGCACATAGGCCCGTGTCATTTTTTTGGGTAAAAAGTAGAAACAGTGGTTAAGCTGAGGCGCTGTTATGTCCGATCCCTTTCATTTTGTGCCTTATAATTAATTTTATTGAATGTGGTGGATTATCTTGTGTTCATTCAGTCTCGCCTTTTTATGCAACGTATATACGTAAGATTGTCCAAGACCGGGACTGAGAGATCACACAATTTATTATGTGTTGGGGGGGGGGAGTGTGGAACTCTAAGAACGAAAATAAAACCATTACATCGTGGCTCATGTGTGTATGTGGAAAAACACTTTGAACTAGATCCATTAAGGTTGTGAAACGTATTTTCAGGTGCTTTAAAACTGTTTGCCCATTTACGAATCACGCTGTCTTAATCCCTTTTATTATTAGGCTAGTTGCATTTTTGTAGGATACAATGATGTAACATTTAGCTAGGGTTCCACCCACAATATTTAGGTTACAGTTCACAAGTAAAAAACCATAAGCGAGAAACTGGTCTGGTTGTGAAAATATATAAACTGGTTTGGAGTTCGCGTCATAAGACCCAACAGACCCAGTGACTTTACAAATTACGAATAGTCAGTCACGCCACCAATCCCCAAAAAAATGTATTAATGTTGAGGCATGAAGAATTCTCTATCTTTTTTATATTTTATTTCTTTTTATTGCGAAAGAATGAATAAAAACGAAGGGAATTTGGGTGCGCACAGTGATGAAAATTTGTCTTTGTATATTTTTGTTAATTCACTATGTCACTGTATTGGTGTGTGTTTATTAAAGTGAAGTATCCCAGTAAGACCTAAGAAACCTCTTAGTCTGTTATTATTTTTGTATTCGAGTGGGCTGAGCGTGATCCAGTTGTCGTTTCCGGGATTAAAAAGAGTAAGCCTACTTTTAACATGGAAATTACGGCAATTTGCATGCAGTAGTGTAGAGATAAGATTTCTTTGTGCACACTCTCTTACTCTCTCTCTATTTGCGTGTGGGATGTGAACTGAAGTGAGCTAACTTAAAGGATTCTTTCTTTCATTTCACTCATCCATAATGACTGTTACATCTTTTTTTTTGTGCACGCTTAGGCCCAGTTTTTTTTTAGTTATAGGATTCTGTGGAAAATACGTGCCAACCTCGAAGTAATTTTGCCAGTGGCCCGCCGTTAATATATTGTGTATGGAACTTATTACACCACACATCAAATTGAAAAAATGGCTGTTAAATTAATAATAAGCACTGCTCCTTCCTCCCTTGTGTTTTTTTTTACTGTCATAATGAACTTATTGAACTTTTTTTTATGAATGTTTAGCTGGGCCTTATTCATTCTCACACTAAAGATCTGTAGTCGTAATGTTAACAGCGTTCATGTTTTTTTTTCTGTGAATAAAATTTACTGTGTAGAAGTATCACACCAATATTTGTTTTATTTATTTGTTTACTTCCTTTGCGCTTTAAGTACACACATTGGAATAGGATATTTTAATAGTGAATGTTGGGTCACGATGGAAATTAGGCCTTTTATTTCGTTGGTGTGTGAAGGCATTACATTACTGACGTAGGGCGAGTTTAAAGGATAGTACACAATCTACATTATGGAAATCGTGATAAAAGGTGCAAAATAATAACACAAATAGGAATAGTATTGTGAGTTATTATACGATTTTATCAATGGCGCACACCAAGTTTTCTGTAAACTTCGAGCCATTGAATGTGGAAATAAATTCATTCATTTATTCATTCATTTTTGGGCGGACCCGAATAGAGAACAAAACATGTGTTACAGTCACGTTGAGCTTAGTTCGTTTTGCGTGGAAAAAAACCACAACACAAAAAACAACAGGCGGTTGATGGGGAAATTATCCACATGAAAACACCATAATATTTTAAGCTGAGGCGCTGTTATATCCGATCCCTTTCATTTGTGCCTTATAATTAATGTTGAAATCTCTTTTTGTGTGTATCTTGTGTAACTTAATTATATCTTGTGTTCATTACACATGTGTTTGGGTCATACAACAGAATAAAATGAAGGGGGCTCGTATGAAGAATTCTCTCTTTTTTATTGTATTCGAGTGGGCTGAGCGTGATCCAGTTGATCCGGGATTAATTCGCCATGGGAAAATTGTGTCGGAATATCGCTTAAACTACTTAATAGCGCTTAAACTGGTATAGAGTAATAAGCCTACTTTTAACATGGAAATTACGGGGATTTGCATGCGTAGAGATAAGATTTCTTTGTGCATACTCTTACTCTCTCTCTATTTGGGGACAAGGACAGTTACACAATCTGCAATATGGAAATCGTGATAACAAATAGGAATAGTATTGTGAGTTATTATACGGTTTTATCAATGGCGCAACACCAAGTTTTATGTAGCCATTGAATGTGGAAATAAATTCATTCATTTATTCATTCATTTTTGGGGCGGACTAGAGAACAAAACATGTGTTACAGTCACGTGAGCTTTGTTTTGCGTGGCAAAATTATCCACATGAAAACACCATAATATTATATCCGATCCCTTTCATTTGTGCCTTATAATTAATGTTGAAATCTCTTTTTGTGTGTATTTTGTGTAACTTAATTATCTTAGTGTTCATTATACATGTGTTTGGGTCATACAACAGAATAAAATGAAGGGGGCTCGTATTTTACTGCAAATCTAATGGACCACATATAGACATTATATTCTAAATGGAATGTCAGTGTGACATTTGGGGCTGGATTTAGGCTGGACTTGATGACAGTTTGTACGGAAGTTTTATACAGTATCTACGAGCCGTTTAACCGATTTCCCTAAAAAACCGACGCAAATATAGTACCTCCTCTACTGTCTGTGAAGGGAAAAAAGGAAGGAACGAAGCCGTAACATTTTTTTTAGGATACAATGATGTAACAATTAGCTGACGCGCTGATATACAATTCACCGACTTTAAGGGCGGGACTCTATGGGAAAGCCTGTATCATGGACTCCCGTCATCATAAACCCACAGTAACTTCTCAAATAACGAATGTCTATTTACTACGTCACTGTTTTGGTGCGTAATAAATCACACAAGAACGTAACTAAAAGCAAACTTGGCTTGTTTATTAAAGTGAAATAGGCCCCCAGTAAGAATGTAACAATACGCGCCAAACGGAAAGATACCGACCCAATGCCTATAAAAATTATCTGCTCTGGAAGGTATTAAGGTCACTCCAGAATAGATTTTATTGAGATTTTGTGTAGGGATTTTATACAAAAAAGGATTAATGTGCATGGACTAAAGTGTGAATTTTACCTGTGTGTCAACGTTAATCAAGCAACGCTCGTGCGGCTGTTTGACGGTAAGAGAATCATTTTTTTAATTACATATTTTTTTTAAGTGAATGAGTGTTTGTTGGGCACTATGCCTAACATCGTTTTTAGGCTTATGGGGACAGCCTAGGGTAACAACTATAACTAATGTTGAGGAGGCTCTATTCTTAAGACTACACAGCCGCAATGTATAGTGAATAATACAAAAATGGTTTGGTTCACTACGCCGCTATTTTGGGTTGACATTTGTATTTTTGTTTTACATGTTTTACCACAACGAAGTGAGCAATAAAGACCTAAAAAAAACCTCTCTGTCTGTTATTATTTTTGTATTCGAGTGGGCTGAGCGTGATCCAGTCGTCGTTTCCGGTATGTGTTGGAATAGCGCTTAAACTACACACTAAGAATCGATCAGTGGTGCAAAATAGAAGGGAACGCATGAATGAAATGTATGTTTTTAATTTGCTTTAACACAAACACATGGGCATTATTTAGTAAAGTTCTAAGCAGCCTTTGTAAACATTACAACATTTTTACTGTGGGATGGGGGGGGGCCTCACCCAGCCATTGAATAGGTTCTGGTGGAAGAATGCAAAAGGAAATGCACAATGGCTTCTTCACAAAGCAACGAATCTTGGTGATGAAGAAGTGTAAAATACCACATAGATGAGGAAAGAAGTGTTCAGTCGTTTATATTCCAATAACCAGCAGGCTATTCGCGCATTTTCCATTACAAAATCTATGGCAGTATATTAATGTTATGTGTCGTTGTTGTTGTTGGTCACGATATTATCGACAATGACAGACGAACCCGTATTTGGGTGAAAATCTGGTTTTCATTGGAGAGCGATTGCAAATATAATATTTTTTATTATTTTGGTTTATGTGGATTACGGTGTAAAAGGGGGAGAAAACAGATTCTTTTTATACTATTCTACGGGTTTGCCACTGCTTGTAAAATTTTGTTAAGCGTTTATTCTTTCTATAATACTGAAAATGATTGGTGTTGCATCACGTTTTTGGGAAATGTACATTAGTTTCCCATTTATTTGGGTGGGTCTAACAGAGCAGCTACTGACTAATTTCGTGAAGAAAACAACACGGAATAAATAATGCGTGCGTGTGTCTGGTTTAAGAGTAGGCCTACTTTAACACGGAAATTTGGTCCGCATTTATAGCGGTGATGGTCTTATGAAAGGTGAACAAAACATAATGATATTTTCGTTCTTAGTACCAAAATAATAGGATACACAATGGACATTCTATAGCTGCAACTAACCACTGACACAACGGATGATGTTTCGGGTGGCCCCAGTGTTTGATAGACAGATAATGCGTGTATCTCTCTAATGTGGAGACACTTTTCATCTGAGATGCGCATTTGCGTGAAAGTAATAGCGCAGTAATAGAGGGACTACGGTTCATCCACACAGAACTTTTATTATGTTATTGTTTTGTGGGAGAGGCCACACACCCGAAACTGTGGAAGTATGGGGTTTTATTTATTTTTTATTTTTTATTAAAAGAATATTACAGTGGACAACAGGCACTACGGATTAAGACATTTTTATACAGTAACTATCTACACTGTTAAAGTACTTCCCATTTATTTATTTGTTACTCTGTATGACGCATACTAAGTGTTTTGTAGGTGTGAGTGCAAGCGTCATTAACCCATTTAGCCTCCACTTTTTAAGTTGTAACCTAAAGCAACTAATACAGCCGATAAATTTTTCTGGGGAAATAGATGGGACGGTAGAACAAAAGGAAAATGAGATGTTAGAATTGAGCGATTTTCGAACACTGGACCATATGCAGTGGCTTCTTCACAAAGCAACGAATCTTGGTGATAGCGTAAAATATCACGTAGATGACGAAAGAAGTCGTGTATATGCCAATAACCATCAGGCTATTCGCGCGATTTTCCATTACAAAATCTATGGCAGTATATTTTAATGTTATGTATTTTTTTTTGGTCATGATATTATCGACTATGTCAGACCAACCCGTATTTTGGTGAAAATCTGGTTTTAATTGGAGAGGGAAAAACTAATCTGTGATCTGTTTTGGCATATAAGTTTTTTTTATCATTGGCCTTATTTTTTTCCCCATTGTGGAATGAGGGCGGGTGGAATTGAACTCTCAAACCACGGTTACAAAATTTTAATTGGACCATCTGTTTGCACGTGGTGTAATACGAGAGAAGGGGGGGGAGAGAAACCACACACCCCGTAATTTTGGTGAAGATTTTATTGTTTGAAAAGAATTAAAGATCAATGTATCTTTTGTGGAATTATGCGTGTTGGAATTCAACCACACCAAATAATTTACAAATTTTCTGGTGCTCGTATTTAGTATCTCTATTACGTTTTTTAGGCTGTAACTAGTGGAACTGTAGCTCACAAAAATAGTAAAGTTGAGGACAATTAGCTCGTATTTACGGCAAATATAACTTCAAGCCACAAGAAAAGGAGTTTAAAATAGGGTTGCTTCAACATGGCTTTTTTCTATTTTTAAGCTCGTTTCTTTATGTGAATGCTCGTATCCACCAGCCGCGAAAATAGGATACCTAAAGAATAATAGTGAATACCTATAGTGAATAATACAAAAATGGTTTGATTCACTACGCCGCTATTTTGGGTTGACATTTGTATTTTTGTTTTACATGTTTTACCACAACAAAGTGAGCAAATAAAGACCCAAGAAACCTCTCTGTATTCGAGTGGGTTGAGCGTGATCCAGTTGTCGTTTCCGGTATAAAAACCCTTTATTTCGCCGTGGTAGCCTATGTTTGTGTCGGAATAGCATTTAAACTACACACTTAGAATAGATCGGTGAAAAATAAATAAAGGCTATTAGGTTTGGTGCTAGGGAATTTTCGCCACACGTATTTAGGAGACACCTATCACCTTTTTCAGTTCGATCATTTTGTCTGCAAATGGCGCAAAATAGAAGGGAACGCATGAATGGAATGCATGTTTTTAATTTGCTTCATCACGGTGTAACACAAACACATGGGCATTATTTAGTAAAGTTCTAAGCAGCCTTTGTAAACATTACAACATTTTTACTGTGGGATGGGGGGGGGCCTCACCCAGCCATTGAATAGGTTCTGGTGGAAGAATGCAAAAGGAAATGCACAATGGCTTCTTCACAAAGCAACGAATCTTGGTGATGAAGAAGTGTAAAATACCACATAGATGAGGAAAGAAGTGTTCAGTCGTTTATATTCCAATAACCAGCAGGCTATTCGCGCATTTTCCATTACAAAATCTATGGCAGTGTATTAATGTTACGTGTCGTTGTTGTTGGTAATGAAAATTTTGTTAAGCGTTTATTCTTGCTATAATATTGAAAATGATTGGTGTTGCATCACGTTTTTGGGAACTGTGCACGGTTTTTGTACATTAGTTTCCCATTTATTCGGGTGGGTCTAACAGAGCAGCTACTTGACTAATTTCGTGAAGAAAACAACACGGAAATAATGCGTGCGTGTGTCTGGTTTAAGAGTAGGCCTACTTTAACACAGAAATTTGGTCCGCATTTATAGGGGTGATGGTCTTATGAAAGGTGAACAAAACATAATGATATTTTCGTTCTTAATGACTGATGGTTGGGGTCATTGAAGATCTATTTTGTTTTATTACAGAGGATTAATTATTGTATAGGCCGTTGATACATCCATCTTTTATGAATAGGCCCTCGTTCTTAGATACAATTTTAATGTTTGAATAACATGCTCCTTAAAAAAAAAGGCGGGTAGAATTGAGGGATTTTCGAACACTAGTACCATACACAATGGCTTCTTTCCAAAGCAACGAATCTTAGTGATGAAGAAGTTTAAAATCCATGGGTGGGATACCACGTAGATGAAGAAAAAAGTGTTCAGTCGTTTATTCCAATAACCAGCAGGCTATTCGCGCGATCGATATATTTTCCATTACAAAATCTATGGCAGTATATTAATGTTTACGTGTTGTGTTTTTTTGGGGTTATGGTATTATCGACAATGACAGACGAACTCGTATTTTGGTGAAAATCTGGTTTTCATTGGAGAGGGAAAAACTATTCTGTATCTGTTTTGGCCTAAACTTAAGTTTTTTTCCCCATTGTGGAGACATTGTAGTGACAACAGTTAAACGAAAGGGCGGGTGGGAATTGAACTCTCAAACCACAGTTACAAAATTTTAATTGGACCACCTGTTTGCACGTGGTGTAATACGAGAGAGGGAGGGGGGAAGAGAGAAATCACACACCCCGTAATTTTGGTGAAGATTTTATTGTTTGAAGAGAAACGGGCATAGAAACTAAAGATTAAAGAATCTTTTGTTAAATTACGCGTGTTGGAATTCAACTACGCCAAATAATTTACAAATTTTCTAGGGCTCGTATTTAGTATCTCCCGATGCACAGTGGCCAGCAACCATTGATTGTTATTGGATTACATAAGTGTGACGACATCCAAAGTACTACGCTGGCAATCTTTTAATGCAAACTTATTATGATAGATTCCCATTATTTCGACATTAGTATTTTTCGTTATCCCGCTTGGCTGGACAAAGATTATGTCTAAAAATAGTGAAAATACTTCCATTATAACTCTGAGATTATCTATTTCGTTTAATGGCGTTCACAAGTTCATTTTTTAAGCAACTTCCTTATCCGAACTTTTATTTAGGCATCCAATGATCATATGTGTAAAAGGACATCAAGATCCACATTTGTGATTTAGTACTGAAGATTTAATAGTCGCAAAAAAACAACTAACACATTCGGAAAAATTTCCCACATGAAAACACCATAATATTAAACTGAGGCGCTGATATGTCCGATCCCTTTCATTTGTGCCTTATAATTAATTTTATTTGACTGTTGAAAATAAAATTCTTTTAAATCTCTTTTGTGTGTATTTTGTGTATCTCTAAAGAAAGTTGAGTATTACAGAGGGAGAGGTACGGCAAAAGTTTCAACTGGCCTAAAACTATAATGGAACAACGTCTCGCATTCTAATCTTGGGGACTCAATAACTCATTTGTGTTCCGTTATAGGTCTAATGTATGTGTGTGGTGGTGTCCTTGGCAAAAGCCACAACTACATCACACACACCCTCTTTCCCTATCCCCGTGTTATTATTTGTTATAATAATTGAAAAGGAAAGGGGCATAAATTGTTGTACTACCATTTTCTGTATTGAAAGTATTGAAAAAGGAAAAACGGTAGTAACGAAATAAATAAATAAATAAACTGGGATTGGGCCAAGGTACTTGAAATATTTCAGTAATAGTTGTTTATCACCAATGCGTCAGGAGGAACGCTCGGTTCAATGGTATAATGGTTCATGTAATAGGGGATTTCGTTCATATTGTGACTTAATTGGTGGCCCCAGTTAACCCCTCCCCCCCCTCCTCAAGATTAAAATATGTCTCTTAAGGCTTTGTAACCGAGGCATTAACTTTGAATAACTTATAGCGAATCAGCTCCTTGGCCAAAATAAAAGTAGTTGTTGAAAAATTCCAATTACAGTCGTATTGTTACATCCCTTTTCCACATCGTAACTTAATGACGCAACAACCCACAATTATAGATGAGTCGTTCATAGTTTATTGTTTCAAAGGTCTTCTACTCGCAACACCAAAGTAATGCCTTTATTGTGGCATCAAACATTACGGGATTTTTATTTCGATTTATCAACTTTTGTACATTGATATTTAGTTTGGTCAAAGGTTATTCTGGCAAGAATTATCCATACTTTCATTTATTTCCAGTATGGATTATAAATGGAAAACACGCAGAACGTAATAATTATTTCATTTTGAATGGCGAGTAATTGTTCCCCATTGTTGTGTTTCCAGTGTTTTTGGGTGTTCGGAATAATGTGTGTGTGTGATCCTTCATCGAGATCCGCAATTGCGTGAATAAAATACTTCCCATAACATACTTTCATCTAGGGTCTTAGTACCAAAATAATAAATAGGATACAAAAAAAATGGACATTCTAGAGCTGCAGCTAACCACAGTCACAACGAAACTAACTGAATGGATGTTTAGGTGGAAGTGGTAACGTCATAATGAAAATAGCAGTTATAGGCTTTCGTACATTTAACAACATATTGAACTTTTATGAAAGTTTAGCTGGGCCCTTAAGACTGCGGGGCACTGTTGAATGCCTGG
>JAQIVA010000124.1:0-11926 GCA_034697525.1 Lithobius microps | reverse complement strand
GGCCAAGTACCTGTTACTCAAATTACTAGACGTCTATTTAAAAAGACGTAAATTTCGATTCGTTTTAAAACATCCTACCCAAAACGAGAACAAAGTAAACAGTTCATTCCAGATTCGGGGATGTTCCTGAACCCGGAAGAAAATTGTATTTTATATTTATTTGCCCAGACTGAATGAAGAGCTTATTCACACTTTTTATGAACCCTTTTATTATTTCGCACAACATATTCTCCTAGTTGAAGTAACAGTTCACTTCGCACAACAAATTTTGAGGTAATGAATTCTGATTATGGGAAGCCATTCAACTAGCAATAAGTTGGCTTACTACGAGCTTAGGGGAGCTTAAAGAAGAGCTTAGGAATCAAGTTATGGAGAATGAACAAAGTAAGTCATTTTTAGTCCAAATTTCGACAAATTTCGCCAAATTTCCGAATTTACAGTATAATAATAAGACGCAAATTTTTAACCGCAAATATATTCGAAAAGACGTACAACCAAATTGTGTATTTAATTTGGGTGTATGCTAACTAATTTAGTCAAAAGGGATTTTAAAGTTTGCGGTTTTCATTAACGATCCTTACATTTAGAGAACGACTCTGCTACTCTTATTACTGACATTAAAACTATTATTAGAAGCCTAGCGTCCTCAGCTTTTTCCGTATGGAATCCGTCACAACGTTACGACCTGTGATATTTGTACTGAAACATATGGACGGGTGTGTGTCTACAAATTTGACATCCGGTAGAGAAAAACTGTTTAAATATGATAATTGTGATAAAAACGACAGAATGGTCCGTAATCTCCGATCCCCCACGTCCCAACCAGTAAGAACAATTCAGCCAAAATTGCATAAATACAAACTCGGGTGAGATACCGTACAAATGTGTTAACAACGAACCAACTTTTTCTATTCACAGTGTGTGAAAATGCTTGCATATGTTTACTTGTTTAGTGATAGGCTATGGAACCGGCGATCACCTGGTGATATTCCACAAGGTAAAACTTCCTGCGGAAAGATGCTTATTAGCAGCGAGTGTGTCAATTTTCAGACGTGTGACGTACCGTGCAAATGTGAAGAATGTAGATAAACCATGTGGTAATTGTGTGAATTTCTTGATTGGTGAACTACCACACAAGTGTAATAAGTGTGATTCCTTAATTTGGAGAAGTGTGAGATACCGCGGCCCGCGCTAATGTGATGAGTGCGACGACTGAGTTTGGCAATAAACAATGTGCTTAATAAACTGTACTATTGTAACGGAGAGTAATTATGCTAATTACTAATTACCCCATGTTTAATTACGACATCAACATTCCTAACTATCTAGGCAGTGTCTGCCTGTCTGTGTAAACCTAAGATCGATTTATCCCTGTACCACTCGAATATATTATTGTATGCTTAACTCCGAATGTAAACTACTGCTATTCCAGAATCCCTAAATTGTCAAGAAAGCCTACCTATTTTTCGCGGACAAGCTACTTTATTTTCTCTCCCCTGTTAAACGTAAAGAACACGTATTTTTCCTCTGACCTTCAAACGGCCAAACCCAACGCTTCGCATGGTTTGGCCGATCATAAAAACCTATTTTCGGATGAAGGACAATGTCAAAACTTTAGCCAGAGTAGAGGGGGTAGGGAAAAGGCCAGTTTTCAGACTACGGGTCTTTGTTGTGGAGGCCAAGGTCGAGATCTTGGGTCAGTGCTCACAAACAGCCTTCAGGCTGGGGAGGTGGCCTAAAGTGTCATCCGAGTTTGGGCTATCCTATCGGGGGGCCAGCTGACCAATTAATGTGACGTCAGACTGGGTCCTGACCTATGACCGTGGGTATTTGGGTTGTGGGGGCTTTTCCTATGCTGATGAGGTTCGACGGGGAGCTGGGTTTCTTTTGCTGGGTTCTCGCTCTCTCGTTCCCTGGCTTCCGCTACGTTAACAGCTCAGTTTTTGCGCTCTGAAATAGTATCACGATAACAGCCTAACTTACGCTAGTCCGGCCGTCTCTTTGTTTGCCCGTGCGACCGAGGCCGAGCGACCGGAGGTACACGGCCGAGCGCGGCGGCTCACGCCAAGTAGCCTAGCTGGTTGACAAGGAGGCGCAGGGGAGGAGCTCCGACTGGGAAGCCGTGCACCGTAAAAGCTAAGTGACCTAACTATAGAGGTTGTGTGTTATGACAAAGGGGGATCGGTTGGAATAGCAGTGAGGTAGCATAAACGTTGTTAATTCCTTGGTCGTTTGTAATACACTGACAAACCATCTGTCTTGGACCTGAATAAACTGGGTCGTTGTTCAAAGTGAGTTTGGGCCTAAGTGTGAACTACTTCTTTAGGTTAAGTGGGCCGGGTGATAAAGGGTATTGATTACTGAACTAAATAACGAAAAGGGTGCGACCGCACACCCTTACACTGGTGTCAGAAGTCTAAGAACCAAATCACGTTCGCACTAGACTCGCACTAAGAAATTCGTAAAATTTCGCAAAAAAAAAGAAGGTAAAACACTTACCTGAAAGTGAATTTCTCAAATTGGGCAAACTTGGGTACAAGTTTCGAATAGTTCACGACAGAGTACCCCTATAAACGCTTTAACAAATTTGTACGACCAATCAATCTTTTTTAGAAACAGAACACCTACTGCTATTGATCGATCGTTTACCCTTTTGAGTGCTTTTGTGTTGACGTGTTTAGGCTATCCTTCTTTTGAAACGTTTTGGTGGCTAAATAGGCTAGAGTGGCATTGCTCCCTGCTAAGGAAATTATTCTTACCTGTGAGTTTGGTAGTCCGTGAATTACGAGGCAGTACTGAGTAAGATCTTTAGATAGGACTTGACTGTATTCTAGTTAAGAGTTTTCAGCAAGTGAGACCATGCCGAGACGGGCCAACAGCGGAGCAGGCACAGGTCGAGCTCCTAGGGGTCGCCCGCCTGGTCGACAGTCTGCGAGTAGGAACGGCAGGGCGATGAGGACGAGATCGGCACCGGCCCGCTATACACCCACCTCGTCGCCGGGAGGGAACGCTCCAGCAGCAGCAAACCTACCCACTACGAGTAGGCAACGCGTTGATTATGTTAACCCCAATCCTGTCGCGCCAAATTTGCCCGTTCCAACCACGTTTCCGACCCTACCTTTAACATCCAACCCGCAAAACGTACCTAGCTTACCTAATCAAGCTACCACTTTTAACCAACTGCCCAGTGTACCCGTTCAGAATTTTCCTAGCCAGACTATTCCGCCCTACTTGCCTCCAGCCATGCCAAATCCATCTGTCCCGAGCCAGCCAGATTTAATCGCTCAGATGAGCGACCTAATAACAACTTTTAAAGCATTAATTGATAAAAACATGGTTTCCACCTCTGCTAACCAGCCTACAGGCCTGGGAGGTGACGGCAGTAGGCCTAATATCCAAAATAGCGCTAGCTCACAAACGGTAACATTAGCTCCTGCAGCTAGTAATATCAATAATACGGTCACTAATAACGCAACAGTAGCTTCCTCAGCTAGTAGTATCGGGGTTACAAGTGCAGCTACAGGGAACGTAGTTACTCGAGATGATTGGATGCCTACTCCAGGCGCAGAACAAGAATATTTGGATAAGTTTAAAACTAAAATTAAGGCCATTCCAATGTTTACCGGTACTAGCAATATAAATGCGTTTTTCACTACAGTGGAAAATTTAAAGTTCGTAGACCCCCGTTTCCCGAGCAAGCTCCTAATAGCGGTAGCTAAAGAGCGAATGCGGGAGGAGGCACTCGAATTCATAGCCGGCAGTCCGATACTAAACAGAACGGAAGACTATGTAATGTTCAAAAAGGGACTAGTGGATAGGTACGGGGGTGGAGGGCTGGTAATGGCAAAGATGGACCTCTGCAACTCCGTACGAGAGCCAGGCGAGCGTCTCGAAGCGTTCGCCAAACGTCTGGAAAGCCTGGCGGCGCAAATCTTCCACGTTCCGCTAGACGCCAACACGGTGGAACGGGAGAAGGTTGAGCGAAGCAGAGATTTAGACCTAATGGTAGCTTTCCAGATGGGGGTCGACAGGGAACTGCGACATTATCTTTCTTCCCGTAACCCCTCTACATTCAATGAATTGCTTGTACTAGCTCTACAACGCGAGGGGATGGACAAGGCGGCCGACGTATTGAGAGCACGGACGGGGACACAAGTCGGCCCCGTCCCGGCTCTACTCGGCGCCGTCCTGAACAATGGCCAGGAGACGGTTGGGTTAGCAGCGTGCGGCGCGCAGCAAACCGAAACCAAAGTGGAGACTGCGACGAACAAAGTTGAACGTAAAAAGAAATTCAAGGGTCGATGTGGGTTTTGCCAAATAATCGGCCACAAATGGCGCGAATGTAGGAAGAGACTCGCGAGCGGCGGGAAGGAACCGGACGATTTTGAAGCACCTACTCGCGGACGCGGCGGCGGCCAATGGAGAGGGCGTCGCGGCGGCCGTGGGAATGGTGGGTCCCGGCACTACGAATATGACAACCAGTACGACTATGAAGGCGGTGAATACGGGGAAAACAGTCGGGGTGAGTACAGCTACGATGGGAATGCCTACAGAGGAAGAGGCCACAGGGGTAACAGTTACCGGGGCTACAACAATAGGGGAAACAATAGATACTCGCCTTACAAATACCAGTACTACCCACAGGACAGACAGGATAGCTATGGGGAAAAAAGAGTAAGATTTAACGAAAATAATGCTCAGCGAACCAGCGTCCACGCTGTAGATGTAGAGAGCAATCAAAATCCAGACCTAAAAAACGAGCAAAATCCATAAACGAAAACAGGGTGTTTATGGAACCTGCCATGCATTCCGGTAAAATCCCTGAAAGTACTAGAAATGCCGGAAAGGATAAACTCACAAAATTATTTGCTACCAGTAATTCCCAGAAATCTTTCGGAAAAATTTTAACGTCCCCAATTGAGGGAGGAAAAATTTTTATGGATCTGTATAGCTCTGTAGACTGGGACTACATGGAACTAAACCTCAAAGACAGATCAGTCACGCTACCAAGGCTAACCGCCTATTACGGTAGCGTGCCCGACAAATATATCCCGAGTCCTGAGATCAGTGACGCGGTAGCACAGAAATGGCTTCGTAAAATAATCGCTAGAGCCAACGCACAGTACCACACCAACTGTAATGCAGCGATTCTATCCCTTTTTGAGGACGGTCTGGACAGTTCAGCCTTTCACACCGAGCTCAATTTTCCACAAAATGCTAAGCCTACTGTCCTTGTGTTACTGGGAGACACCAGAAATATAGAATTTAGGCACTATAGTCCACAGATAGCACGCACTACGAGAACTCTACACAATGGTAGGATGTTCTACATGTCCGCGGATGAATCGCGGAACTGGAAACTGAGACTCCCGCAGGCGGCCTCTTCGCGCAATCCGTCGATTATCCTTACCCTATGGGAAAATAGCACAGGCATACATAAGCCGTATAAACCTCGTAAATCTATCCCTACTAACACTGCTGAAGTGCGTTATCTTTATTCTGAGGAGTTTTGCTCGTCTGACGAGGAGGCAGACGACGTGCACGGAGGAAGCGAACCGTGTTTAGAAACGGAAAATAGGCCTAGCCCTACCGCTCCCGCGCACGTGTGTGACAGTAAGAAAGTAACGATTTGTGATGCCGTGAATGCGGTCAGCAAACCTAGGTTAGGCAGGAATTTTACTACCTTTCAGGCGGGCAACGAAGTGCTTATCACTATGCTAGATTCAGGATCAGAGGTATCTTTAATCACACAGAGTACAGCTAAACGCATCCAACAAAATAGTGGAAACACTGAGTGCATTACAAAACTAGCGACACCGCTATGCTGTGTAGGAGTGGGTAATAAATCCACTCACGCGGAATCGGAAATCGAACTAACTCTAACAAAAGGGGAATTCTGTACTACGGCAAAATTCATAATATTACCCGACGGCAGTTTTGGTTCATGTCAGCTACTCATCGGTTGTGAATTTCTCAACGATCCTGCAAGGCGCGTAAGTTTACATACGAGTGAAAAGTTTTTCAAAGTCAAAGACTACGTTTTCAAAATCTCGCCCGACCCTAAAACGGCTTATGATGCGTACATTACTAATAAAGATGAGATTATCGCGGACAAGTCTAGCCCACGGAAAGTGCATGTGGCTACGGTCAGAGTAGATTTAGATTCCCAAACCGCGAGCGATACGCTGCCGGCCGGGTCGGCGGCAGCATCGGTTACAATGCCGTTGCGGTATGTCGACAACGTTTTGGTGACTCTAGGTCACGACGTTACCATACCTCGCATGACTGAAACGAAAATTTCGGGAGTTTTAAACTGGCGCTGCAGCGAGATTCAAAGTGGTATTTTCGAACCTAACTTTCAAAAGCGAGAAATTACACTAGCAAAGGCCCTAATTAACACTAATCCAAACGGATTAATCCCAATAATGGCTGTAAACGTGTCCGACCACGACCAATTGCTAAGAGCAGGCACTATCCTCGGTAGTTACACTACGGCTATAGTGGAACACGAGGAAAGCGATGGGGCACTGATCTCTACGGTCAGCGCTTTGCCCAAGCCCCTGATCTCTACGGTCAGCGCTTTGCCCAAGCCTCTGATCTCTACGGCCAGCGCTCCGCCGAAGCCACTGATCTCTACGGGCAGCGCTCAACCTAAGCCAGTATGGGACGAATCTGTATGGAGAAAACAAACAAATGAAATAAAATCCCCACATACAAATCCTGAGCAACAACATAAGATAGACCAAATGCTAGACGCGCATAAGACCAGTTTCGCAATCGACGATTTCGATTTAGGCCTATATTCGGGCGAATATGAATTCACCATAGACACTGGGTTATCCCAGCCGGTAGCGAGGCGGGCGTATAGATTACCGTACGCACAACGCCCTCTATTATCCGAAATGTTAACTAAGTTAGAGGCAGGCGGCATCATTAGAAAATCGCGAAGTCCGTGGAATTCGCCCGTCCTCCTCGTAAAGCGTAAACCTGAAGGCTATCGTTTAGTCGTCGACTTACGCGGTTTGAACCAGATTACAGAGGCTGACATGACGCCGCTGCCATTAATTAGTGAATCACTAGACAGGTTAGCGAACCGTAAATGGTTTAGTAAATTCGATTTCAAATTGGGTTTCTACCAAGTACGGGTAGCGGAGAGGGACATTCCAAAAACAGCGTTCTCTAGCCACGACCAGCATTTCGAGTGGGTTCGTTTACCGATGGGAGCGCGAAACTCAGCCGCTGCCTTCCAAAAAATAGCTAACGAGGTATTTTCGTCAATTTTGGGTTCTTACGCTAATGTCTACTTAGATGACGTGTTAATTTCGTCCGAAACGTTTGAAGAACACTTGGTACACCTAGATAACGCGCTCACGCTGATCGCGAAGTCTGGCATGAAGCTATCACTTCGGAAATGCGAACTAGCTAGGCGCAAGGTTACATTCCTGGGTTTTGAGGTTAGCCATAGGGGAATCAGGCCAGATTCACGAAAATTAGAAGCAATGAAAAATTATCCGAGGCCTACGTCACAAAGGGACGTACGGGGGTTCCTAGGGGCCAGTGGTTTCTATCGCCGCCACCTGCCAAACTACGCGCGTATAGCCGCGCCGCTCTATAACCTAACAAAGAAATCGGTTACATTCGCCTGGTGCGACAAAGCGGAAGAGGCTTTCCAGAGATTAAAAGCTGGTCTGCTTAACGCTGCCACTTTAAAATACCCTGATTTTTCTAGAACTTTCTACCTGCAGACCGACGCGAGTGACGTCGGCCTTGGCGCAGTGCTTTCTCAACGGTACAGTAACATAGATTACCCTCTGGCGTACGCGAGCAAAAAACTAAATCCGGCACAACAAAATTACTCCGTTACACAGAGGGAGCTGCTAGCTGTACAATTCGGCATCAACCAGTTCCGCACGTATCTTCTTGGTAAGCCTTTCCACGTAATTACTGACCATGCCGCCATTTTGTGGTTATTTAATAGCAAAAAATTGAATTCTCGCCTTGAGAGGCAGCTGCTCGATTTACAGCAATATACGTTTACTATTGAACATAGGCCTGGTAAATTACATCAGGTCGCTGACTCTATGTCCAGGATAAACATCGCGGCGGTCGAGTTAGCCAGCCATTTTCCTGAATGGACGCGCATTCAGCTACGCCAGGAACAACTAGCCGATGAGCAGTGCGCAAAAATTATGGAAGCGCTCTCCAAAGTCAAACCAGGTGAAATTTTAACGTTAACTGAATGCAAAAACAAGTATTATCTAGATTACGATGGCATTTTGTACCGGATCTACACGGCCGATCCTTCCAAGGGCCGTTTCACGGACGTAAACCAGTTTTATGTCCCACAAAATTTAGTGCGCCAAACGTTAAAAGAATTTCATGACGGTATTTTTGGTAACCACAGGGGAAGATGCAAAACTTTAAAGCGATTACAAGCTATCTGTTTTTGGCCTACTATGAACCGCGATACGCAACAGTATGTTAAATCGTGTGATACATGCCAAACTTTTCGTAGAGCAGGGCAACAGTATAGGCCTAAGCTGCGGCCGTACAAACCTTTAACTGGTCCTCGGATTTCGTGGGCCGCGGATTTAATCGGGCCTCTCAGTCGTACTTCTAAGGGATCGGTGTATATATGGGTGGCCGTAGAGCAATTTAGCAGGTACATCGAAACTGCCGCCATCCCTGATAAGTCCGCTATAACCGTAGCTAACGTGTTTTTACATCAAATATTCTTGCGACACGGTTGTCCAAACCAGATCAAGGTCGATAATGGGAAAGAATTTTCGAATGAAATTTTGCATAAATTACTGACAGCTCTCAAAATTAACAAATTTGCGACATTTCCGCATGCATCTTGGTCTAATGGGATGGCGGAAGCATCGAATCGTGCTGTATTTGATATGTTACGTAAGGCGTGTCAAGATTTCCCACGTGAGTGGGACGAATTTTTACCGGCTGTAACTTTTACGTATAACATTTCCCCACACTCGTCAACTCTTTTAACCCCCTACTACCTTATGCACGGTTCAGACGCTAAATTTCCAATGTCATTGCTTTGGGAACCAGTTGGGGTTGTTTACAACCAAGAAAATTTTCCGATCAGAATGGAAAGTCACTTAAAACAAGCATTTCGTTGGGTGTCAAAATTTAACGCAGAAGCTTGGAAAAAACAAGCGCACTATTATGATTTAAAGTCAAAGGAGTATAAATATCGAATCGACGATTTGATTTATATAAAATCCTTTATATTCATTAAAGATATCAGTAAAAAACTACAGAGGGTCTGGGTCGGCCCGTTCCGCATTAACGTTTTTGTCGGCGAAGTTGTCGTCGTGGCTACGCATTTATATAACCCGGGTAAGGTGGTGCGCGCTCATCTAGCCCAATGTAAGCCTGCCTTCGTTAAATCTGAGCCACCACCTGTAACATTTAACTCAGTAGACGATTTGGACTTTAAATTAGAAACGGGAGAGAAGTTAAGCTCTCATGAAAAGCAAATTCAGGCTCAGATAAGCAGATTGCTTTTGGCCGACTCAGAAAACCAAAGCGAAGTTGACATTGAGCTAGCGGACGAACCAGGAAAAACCATGCATGCTACTGATAAGCCTGTCATTCATGAGACAGCAGCAGAGCGTAAACGTAAGCTTATGAATGAAGAGCGTGACGCTAAGCGCATGCGCCGATCGCATGCGTACAACACTCGAGCTAACATAAACAACCCAACGATCGATAACTTAGTAAACAAAGCAAAAGCATGAACTTCCCAAATACAAGTTTACTAACCAACCACCAACACTACCAATATAACAATTATGCAGAAACGGTTTACATCAGATCACAAAAAAAAAAAAAGGGGAAAATACGTGGTGTTGAGAGCAATACTTTTGACACGGGAACATAGGAAGGTGACAATCCGTAAGCAAAGTCAACGAAACCGCCGGCGTTTAGGTACAGGAGCGGAGGAGGGATCGCTACTAGTGTCGTCTTCGGTGCTCTCCTCATAGGAGGGGTAACGGGGGCGTTTGGAGGGCCCAGCCTCGGAAGAGGGCTGGGGGTTTGGCAAAGGGGGCGAGTCCGGTGGAGCCTGAAACACTTCACATACCACCTCAGGAGAAGTACTGCGCTCACTGGATGTTTCCCTCTGTAAATCATTAGATAGGTTCGAGTCACTCTCAAACGCACCTTCCCCTCCATCAGACGAACCGGATGCCGATGCATCCTCCCCATCCCCATTGACGTTCGCGGCATGCACATGTAGTAATCCAATGTCGGGCATCACTCCGTCTTCCACTGGTGGGGGCACAATGTTATTATTTATATCGGCAGGCGGTCCACCTTCACCACCTGCTACGGCACCATAACCACCCATAGCAGCCAGGTAGCCGTAAGCCACCTCTACAGCGGGTAGGGGTGACTCTGCCCGAGGTGGTGGGGGGGGGAGCAACCAAACCCTTTCTGCACGCTCCACGGCCTCACACCGCTGAAAGAAGGCAAACTCCTCTTCTCCTTCTTCTCGGAAAGGGAGATAGCAGTGGGCGTTTTGGTGAACGCAATGTTGTTGATTTAGTACATGACAGCGATCACCATGACGCCTGTATCGGTCGTGTCGCACAATTTGAAACTCCCCCCGTGGATCGGGAGGATTGGGGTTGTGCAACACATACTCAACCTGGATCAGCGCACGCACAGCATAACTCCACACGTCGTCAAGGTCGGAGATGGCGGGGATAGAGATCCCAAACAGTGGCGCGTGCCCACAGTCCACAGCCCTGGGTCGACAAAAGTTATAGTGATCACGAAATCGTTGGATGCGAGTCCAATGGGTTCGAAACCAGGCCATTACTCGATGGGCCTGCCGACCCAGCATCCTGCCAGCAACATCCATCCTCCGGAAATCAAAATAGAATAGGCCTACACGAGCTGACCCCTCGGTACGGCCTTTTGGAGCGCAACTGACCAGTTGTTGTTTTGGGTCGCTAGATAGGGGTTCCACTACAACCCCACCTCACCCCAGACCTGATCCCTGAGCTACACACGGGGAGCTAGACAATAGGGACATACCCATGTCCACTTGAAGGTAACAGAGTAACCTTTGACCTACTTCGAAAAGCTACAGGTTGTGCAACCTCAAAGAGAGGGGAAGTAGAGCCAAGGAAGGGTGGGGATCTAAAAGCAGGAAAACCCTTTCCCATAGAATACATTTTGGATGTTGAGTTTTGAGGCATGAAGAAAGCTGAGAAAAGAAAAAAAAAAAGAATATAGGCATAGTGGGGGAGGGGGAAACCCGATTATGCAGGGTATTTAGCCTAAGAGGTGGTGGTATATTATGCAATATATTTAGCCTAAGAGGTGGTGGTATATTATGCAATATATTTAGCCTAAGAGGTGGTGGTATAAGAAGTAATGTATGTAACTTAAGAGGTGAAGGAATATAATAGCATTTATAATCTGTATTTATCTGGTTTGATTTAGATTAGTTGGTGGTGGAAAAGGGGATACAAGACACCCTGTTAAGAAATGTATATAAACAAAAAAAAAAAAAAGCATAATACATGTACTGTTTTGTAAGTCTGCCGATCCTCCCTGCCGGCTTGTTTTAGCCAGGGGCATATGGATTCACATATAATAGTATCTGAGCTACCTTAAGGCTTAGACTGTGAATTTAATTATGATTTAATATTTCCAAGGCCTTTCTGAACTAATGGTACTGACTAGTAAGAGTATCAAAACTATATCTTTAGGTTCTGACCTGCAGAATGAACCAAAGATAGAGACTTGATCAATTAGTATTGTAACAAAATTTCATTTGGAGTCCTCATAGACTGGTAATTGGCCGAATTTGGAATAACTGTCAGAAATATCAAAAATTTTTTTTTCTCTGCAATATCTCAAAAAAAAAAAAAAAAAAAAAAAAACCCGATGA
>JAQIVA010000123.1:0-11936 GCA_034697525.1 Lithobius microps | reverse complement strand
AAAATATCCATTTACCCCTCCCCCCCCCAATCCAATACCCTACATTTACCAGCAGCGGATCCATAAATTCATGATGGAGTTGGTGTTTGATTTGTGGATTTTTTTTTGGGGGGGGGGAGAAGGAGGGGAGAGTATTAATAATTATTATGCAAAGTGGCCACTACACCAACTCTTTCTCTCCTACGGTGGACTTCAAAGTTTACATGGAGTACTGTCGGAGTAATGTATCCTGGATTAAGCACCATTTATAACCCCCCCCCCCCCCTTCTCCAACCCAGAGTCAAACGCCGATTCTTCTCTCCCCATTCACGAAAATAATTAAGTTACCACCTAGTAGGCCTATTGGTCAAAAACGTGCAGGTCAGCACACAGAACAAAAAAAATACATTAAAAAAATCTCGGAAGGGATGCGGCCGCACCAAGCTATACCTCCCATTGCAACTTCGAGTGGTAGCAGTCACACCATCCGAGGGATACAAACGGCAGTTTTGAGAACTTTCGACGCAACCAACTAATCTGTTGGCCTATTTTTGCACTTCGTTTTTTTACCTTTGGGCCCCTCCTTCTACGACACATCGTTTTGGCTCTAGAGTGGAGAGAATAGTTGTCTTTTTTGGACCTTTGAACCCCTCTAGCGGTCCTACGGGACACCCCAGCAAGTCTATTGCTCACTAGGTCAGTATCTACAACATACCTCAATTTGGGGAAAATCTGTAGAAACCCACCAACCCATAGGTTCCGTGCCTAGTCCGTTGAAGGCTAGCCTTTACCAGTAAAACTTTTTATTTCTTCCAAGTACTTAATAACGTGGTCCTTTGCCTGAGAATCCCGAGAAATACTCGGGCATGGGTGAGAAATTTTGTAAAAACAAACTAGTGTGAAGAAAGGGTCTAGACAACAAAAAACTCTAGGGTGTCCAGAAGAGCATCTCCAATGGTTCAAAGGTTATGTCATGTTATGTCATGACCCAGGACATCGCATACCGAGGTTTGCAACAATGATTTTGCTCTCATCTACTGAGATTCATAGACGAGCAGAAAACTGCTGCGCTGGCAAATGTTCAGTAGCATAAAAATGTGTAATTTTTGTAGTCCACAGTAAGTATTCGTTATTGTTTGCGGATATGCGACACGCTAAATCCGAAATGTCAAGTATTCTTGATAAATATAGAAAGGTAATTTGCTAATTCATACAGTAGGTGGGCGTGTAGTAAAGTGTAAAAAAAAGAAGAAACAAAGTGTTGTAAAACAAATTCTTTAGCCTACCGAAGTAGCAAAATGTGTTTAAAAGAGAGGACAATAAAGCGAACAAATCCTAATCTCTTTGCCTTTAATCCAACCGACTTTAATATTGTTAATGGAATCAAATGTGGCATAAGGTTTAATAATTTACCATAAATATTTACATTTAATTTACTGACACAATTTAGCACGGTTTCTTCCAGTATGCCATTTAAGTCGGTTATAAAACAGTATTGGTTGCTTCACTTCGATAACCCGGGACCAGGCACAGAGAACACAATTAATTTGAAAACAGAAATCGAGATGGGTCTGACTTTTTATGCAGAATTGTAAACCAAGGAATCGTAGCATAATTCAGCATCCAACGTCCCAGATAATTTATGCCCTTTCGTCTCTAAACATACAATTTTTTTCACACTCTACACATAACACCCTCTGAGCTCTCTGTTCTTGAAGCCTTGCTGTGAACAACTTCGCCTCAGAGCAGTATTCGTCTATCCCCATCGGTTAGTCACTTCATGGAATTAGATTATACCCATGAGCGATATTTACCATGTTATTTGTTTTTTTCTCAAATGAAGGAGTTTCTCATTTTATTATGAATTAAAATCTTTAAATTTTACAAGAACTCCAGAAGGGAAATATAGTTCGCTCTGTTTTGAGCGTATCATTAATTTTTCAAGTTCATAGCTGAAATTCCGAAAGTAAAGCACCGCAAAGCTCAGGAAAAAAATCAAAAAAAGAGATCAAGCTACAAGGGACACCTGCTGAGAGTTACCAAGCTTAGAATCTAACCTTTTGCACTACTGTAGACTATAGTTGAGGGCACAAGTTTTTCCCGCCAAAGTTTTATAGAAATATAATTTATATTTTGTGGTTTTTATTTTAGATTGGCTAAATTACAATATTTTAAAATATTATCTTGTTAAAAATAACATCCGAGATCACAACTCTTAAAGCCATTGTAAAGTAGCTACTGGTTAGGACAAAATATTGAGCATATTTATTTTGCTCTCCATATCTTCAATCATTAAATTTTTTTTTTGTTCTTTGAGCCTACCCTGAATATTTATATTCTGTTTGCGTTCATTAAGTAGGCCTACTGAAACTATGGCGGACCAAACTAAATATTCTAAGAGAAAGGAATCATACCTCACCACCAACTTGTTTCGCCTACAACCACAAAGAATTTGCGAGCTTCGTAGAAATGATAATTTTGTAAAATACGGTAGTTTTAATAAACGTCAGAAGTTTCCTCCCAAGGTAAACAACGTGAATTTTGAGTGCTTAGTCAGGCAACTAAAATGGGTGTGATGAAAAATGTCTGTACTTAAACGACTGCTTCACCAATAATTATCGAGTCCAGTACGAAGGATTCAAAGCCTGGTGCCTGACGCATATAACGCCTGCCATGGAAATATTTCAAGTTACACTGGATTAGAACCCCGCTGATGTATGGATAAATTCAGTCCAGAAAATCTTGCAAATGGATTCTATTCCTATTGTTATAGAACAATCGAGCTGGGTTGGCTAGTTGCTACCCCATTCTGTTTGAACTAAAATGATTTATGAGACAAAACACTACAATACAAAACTATACAATATATTAACTTCCGGAGCGTTAGCTATGAAGAACTGACTACAAAGTAACTAGAATAAAACAGACGCACCCAAATTCCGTTCGTTGATGTCAGCTTGTAACTGTCTTTGCTGATTATTAGCAGTCTTATTTATTCGATAGGAGAGCTTTGGCAATAGACAAAAGGATCATTCTAATATTATTCGTAAGGCATTGGGACTTCGTCAGTGGATTTCCTTGTTAATGCCTGCGGACCATGAAGACATTTAATCCAGATGTGAACAAAATATCATTCCATCCGTATCTTTATAAGAATGCTGCTCGCATAATCAAATACGCATATAGACTACTCAATAATAATAGAGAATCTGGCTGAGGCACTGAAACCTTTATATTAAGCACAGAAGTGAACGCAAATGGGTTTCATTCGTATTTATTAGCCACAATCGTGCCAAGTTTTTGTGTGCTACAACAGCGACAGTATGTAAATGCCACTTCGTTGTTCAATGCCACTTTCGGTTCCGACATCTACTTTGATAGTATGATATGAAACGATGTGGGTGTCATAACGGACAGGACATCAGAAAGACACTTTTATATAATTATTAAGACTATTTACAAGTTACAGCATTTTTTGAAGAAAAACTTGTTACATGAAACAGAATCGTTGCCGATAATAACACAGCGGTGGCAAATCATAAAGTGACCTGGGCAGATGCGGATTGCGACTTATGATGAAAGGCGATAAAGAAAAAGTTGTAATAGTAAACTAGGCTAGGTATTCTGTCTAGCGTGCAGGCGGCGCGGCCGAAATAGCATAACCCTACCTCCATCATAAATTCGCCAATGAAAATCACAACAAATAATAACCTACAATGTTCAGTATTTTTACGCAAAATAATCGGCCTTGCTTTATTTTTTGGCTTCATATTGCAAAATAGACAATGAAGCAAACTAAATCAGTTAAAGGGAGAGTAGGCCTTCCGCATAAATGCCCGGTTTCTTTGCATCAAATACTACCAGCCCGAGTGCGGCCGCTCGCCTGCTCGTGGCGAACGATTACACAGTCAAGCTTCCAGCCCTGATGACGTGGCATCACGTATCAATACAAAAAGCAGCTACAAGTCTGTTGCAATTTGAATGAGCCATACGATGACGATCATATGGTAAAACGATCGGGAATGCGCTTACGTTATCGCGACACGCGTGGGTTTCCATGGTTTCGCCGCTAGTTTTGAAACGTCATACGAACGTTGAATGTGGGCCTTGTTGAATGTAGTTCGTCGCCAACGCCTTTTCTTAAGAGGGTTTTTTAATTCATACCGGTTGTTTGGATGACGGTAACTCTTATGCCACACATTTTTAATGGAATCAGAGGTACGGATATGTTAATTAGAATGTAGGGAATCGTTTAAAATCAACTTCCTGTAAAGTACCGAGCAGTATGGCTCAAGGAGGACAGCTCCTTTAACTGAGCTGGCCAGTTTGGTGGCTTCCATGGGCGGATTTTAGGTTCAGTTTGTGGACGGGGCGGTGGCAGGTATCCCGGCTTTGGTGATAAGATGGCTTTACGGTCATGGGGTCAATGAGGGGCCCTATCATCTAGGGGGTCTGGGGAAGTGCTGTGAGCTCCCCAGAGGGGTCCGTGGCGAACCCAGGAAGAACATGATCTCCTGCATTTAATTAACATTTAGTGACTTCTCCCGCCTTTAATTTCAGGGTCTTTGCATGCAAACGGTAGCTCAAAATACAATTTTTGACGTTTAAAACTGCTACAATGCATCACCCCGATCTTCGATGGTAACAAACAGCAATAGTATGATCGCGCGTTGGGAGGCAAAAATGCGCCCATGGTTGGGGGAGCGATCGCCCCCCATCCCCCCGAAAATCCGCCCGTGGTCGCATCTTACATCTGATTCTTAATATTGAAGTTCACATCCACAATTCACATCCACAAGCTACTGAAATTATGATTTTGTGTGCACTGGTCGTGAAAAATGGAAGATGTTCCCTGATGGTGAAGGCGGTGAGCTTCCGTGTCTGAAGAGTTGCTAGTTCGGTAATGCTCAACTATTCCAGAAGTTAAAAGGTTTGGATAGCTATGATGGCCTATTTACCACTGCAAACATACGTATATTTACGTATCAGAATTACTACTTCCATATAACCTACACTGTTATCGTTTTTTTTTAAATAAATAAACAATGTTATTACACATGAAATAGCCAACTCTGCTAAGCGGACAAGTGAATGTCAGTAGCGCCAAATTTACCCCGCCAATTCCACCCCCTCTTTAATTAGAGCAATGCAATAATTTCAATTATTAAATTTCAGTGAAATTTTTTTCATTGACATTAGCGTTTAGTTCTTGTGCTGGTTTTAAATTGCGTTTATCGCCTATCGTCTATTGTATTATCGTCTATTTGGTTGTGTAACAAAGAGGTCTTAAAAGATTATTCATTTCATATCTCGATCGGATTCTAAGGGTTAAGGGCCAAAGGGCTATTTTTTTCTGGAGTTGTACATGCGACGGTTGAGGTAAGTTATTGTGTAAGCGCCAGGGGTTACATAAAATTATCTAGTAATGCACACAATGAACAGTAATTAGGTCCGGCCTGGTGAGTGCTCTTTCAGGAAAGGTGCGATCGAAGGGTTAAATATCGATAGCCTTCCTTCTGTTCTGTCAATTTTGACATTTAAATTGTTGGATGATTTTACTTGCAACCTTGCTGGTACACCCTCATCGAACAAGCATTATGTCATGTACACAATGAGTAAACACCATAAGTTAGGTAAAAAATAATGATCTTATTACCTAAATTGGAGCTATAAACAAAAACTTACAAATAAATTAAAGCTAACAACGAGGGTATGATAGTTATATGAACACAGCTCCAAATACTGACTAGGATGGTCTAAATAAGTAGTTGTTACGTCAACGAAAAAAGTGCTTTATAAATAAATACAATTTGTTTTTTGTTTTTATAGCAAACAGGTCTGGAATGCTGCTAACATCCTGCATGAATTACACAAAGTTAAAATAGAAATAAAAGTACGAGTAAAAAGTCTTAGCAAAAGAACTAATATTACCCCAATGAAAAAAATGTGTCAAAGAAAAAATCCATCTATTAAATTAGATTGAAACAACAACAACAACAACAACAACAACAACAACAACAACAACAACAATACAGTGTATATAAATATAGGAAGCCTATAGTAAAAAAAAAAAAAGAGAAAAACACTAATACCATCTAAGAAATAATTTAGACAGGTCAGTTTTTAAGTTTCTTTTCAAAGATAGCTAGGGAGGCAGACATTACGGTATCAGCGGGCAAAGCGTTCCAAACACCGACAATTCGGTTTGAAAAAGTGTCTGCGGCAATTAGTTTTAGAGAGGTTAAGGTTAACTACCAATTTCATTGGGTGCCCTCTAGTTTTAAAGCATTGGTAATCAGTATCAAGGTACAGTAGCAGTAGCATTGTTAATCTGCTTATCTTTTGTTGCAATTTAGGGCACCACAAGTGTTTTTGCTTAGTTTTGGCCTTAGTGTGCGAGGGCCATAGAGTTGCCCCAACGCTAAGAAAAGCTATATTTGCCTAAACGTCGCAGGAAATTTGCCTTTCCCTATATTGGAGGTGTGGGGGTGGAGACAATGCTCCCTCTGCGACCCCCTCCCCAAACCCTGACGCCTATGAATAGAAAGATTTCAAAAAAGGAGCAAACCGAAGGCTCGATTCGTTTAGCTTGTTGCTCGATTTCGTGAGTGAGAAAATCGGAGCTACTGGAAATTAGTTGCATGCGCCGCTACTAGATGGCACTGTGTGGTGACGTTGCGACCAGTGTTGATAAAAGTGCTGCGTAGCTTCTGCTATGATAGAGAGTAACGCTAGCCAGCCTGGGCTACGGCGGTTACGACCGCATTTTTGCTGCTCTTGATTCCTTGCACAGTAAAGCCAACAAGGTTATAGCGAAACGTAAGAAGCTTCGGTATCCAAGGTGGGATTCGTTCAGTTGAACAGTGCAAAAGCCGACTAGTTTGCAAAGAAGTTGAACGCTATCCATTTTCAACTGGTGCCCAAACACGTGCGTACTGTCAAGTTTCAGTTTTCGCCCGGGCATGACGATTTTCATCGACGGGCTTGAGTGAGCAGAAGAGTGAGAGTCTTTGTCCACCTCCTCAACCTTCGTATTGAATTTCCACGGCCAAAGCAGGTCCAGTTACAGTTTTCAAATACAATTTGGGAAAGAATAGGCAGCTGGCTTACTTTGCCGCATGTCCAACAAACGTCATTTTGGAGAAGAAATACCATCCACAACGTTATGGCAAGCTGTATGCGGTACAACGCTGGTATGCTGTCATATCCTACCATGGCGAAGTCGCAGTTCATCTCTACGGGGAAAACTGTTTGATGCTTGTCACAGCGAAGCGTGAACTGGCAAAAGATAACGGAACCTTTACTTGTAGTGGTGCAGCGTGCCGCCATTCAACGTTTGTTCTACTGCGAGGTCTGTAATCCACTACCCATACGTGCTTCAGTTGCCTTCGACGTGATAAAAGGTCGCAGTGAGTACTTTGTGTGAAGCTGATGCTGTTTCGTTTTGGGGGATGTCTTGTATAGTATACGAATCGAGCAGTTAGTTAGGCTACATTAGTCCGGTTAGGTTACATGCTCTCTATTTTGTATGTCGTCTATTTTCGGTAACTCTTTCTGGTTTACTATATTCATTACTAAGAAGAACCCTGCAGGTATCCGAATGTTAATCTTCAGTGGTGAGGCCTAATTTACCGGGTGTAGGCCACTTAAATAGCTGCACTTTATTTGCCTACTTGTAGATTACTGTAATTAATTTTTTATCTAGATGCTGGTTTTCAGTAGATGGAATGATAGCTGTGTAGAAATTAATTAATACTTGAGTAACGTTAAAAGTTTTTCTATAGTCACTTTATAGTCCTCTTCCGGTATTTAATTAATGAAGTAATTGTTGGATACTTGAAAGAGTTCTAATATGTTATTTACAATGTGGTAAATTTTTACTTGAAAAGTTGACTTAGGTTAACTTAAACATTTACTCCGAAGTGCACTCGGAATTTGTTACAGCAAAGTTGGTATTGCTAGATTAAAGAATTAACTATTAAATATATTTGTTCGATCCCCTGACTTTCTCGTACGCCTTAACAAGCTTGAATCACCTAGAAAAATTGAGAACGGGTTGTGATAATACCACCTAGAATTACCATAAGTGTTGCAGAGAGTTGCGTGGGTTACACTGGGGGTCTCTTTGTCCAGTCGTAAGAGTAGGCCTAGAATGGGGGCCTAGTTCATTTGTTTTTTGTCTTAAAATAGGAAAGAGAATTTGTTTTCTTGCTTTGAGAAGTTGGTATTATGATTAATTATAGGCCTATATTATGGCCTATATTTTGGGCCTATATTTTGGGCCTTTTTGCAAATTGTTTTGTGACTTTTTGTCTTGTGATAAGAATTAATTCTTTTCTTTTCTCAGTTAATTTATTTGGTCTACTGATTAGTTATAGGCCTATTAGAGTTAACCTATCTAGATGATTCTGGCAAATACAGGTGAATTTTTCTCTCAATCGAATCGGGGAAGGCAATTAAGCTTCTTTTGAATTTTTGGAAGGGAAGGTGGCTGGGCACTTCCGCATTACGTCTCGTTTGGTCGTCCACCAGCTGCGGACGCTTTACCTACTATAGGGTTACTTCTTTTGAGTGAAAAATTTAAGAAGTCAAGGGTGTACTTCCTGGTGCTACTATTGTCAAGTGATGTGTTTTGTTGATACGGATACAGGGCTTTGACTCTAAACCTGTGAATCAATAATTTGACGCCTTCGAGTTTACCAACGTTAAATGCTCTTGTGCATGGTGCAAATATGCAGAATTTGGGTGCTGGAACACCAAATCCAGTGTTACTTTCACAACAGCAAAATAGCCTAAGGTTCAGATAGATTTAGATGAATGCACTCGATTATTTGCAATCGAGGCTCAGGGGAAAGCTGAACTAGCATAGAACACCAAATTCAGCCATTGCCTTGCGCATGGATACCAAAATTTCAGGTAGAACCTTTTCAAGGAATCCTGTTGGTCCTGAGCCACCTGACTTATGACACGCGGAAAAGCTAAGGGTTTAACCACCCCTGAGCCCAGTACATGGGTTCCATGAATATGGCTCCTACTCTTAGATTAATGCTCTGTATGAAGTCGCACGAATCATTGATTCAGTTGGTGGCCAATGCCACTGCAGTTGAAATGTGACTAGAGCAGACGGCATTAAAAGTATAAAATTCACCCGCAGTGCCTAGTGCAAACATATAAGATTAAAGAACAGCCTAAAGGTAAACTTTGTTATAACTGTGGTAATTCATCACATTTGATAGCTCAATGCCCATTTCCTAAGAAAAAAAGGGAACAACGAGTAAGTGCTGTGAATCCAAGCAGTTCGGCAAAACAGGTAAACGAACAGGGAACTAAATAAAGGGAAGTCGTTGTGTTGCGGTAAAGTAACAAAGCTCCTAGTTCGGGGAGGTTAGCTACTGTTTTGGCCAAAGTTAATGGTATTACGGTTAAAGCTTTGTGGGATGAAGGATCGCCGTACACAATTGTAGGACCTTCCTTATTCCTGGAATTAGAGAAATGTAAAGTTAACATCAAAAAGCTAGATGAATGCCTTATGTAAGCAAATGGTTCGCCACTTCCAACGTTGGATGGCATTGTTAAAAATTGAATTGCCTGGAAGAACAGTAACACACCCAGTTGTTATTGCTAAAGAGCCTAGTTTTCAATGTTTACTCAGTGGTGATTTCAAGGACTTTTTGGGGTCATAGTACTGTTGATGGTGAACAAGGTAACTGGTTGGCCCTACTGGAAAGACGTGCCAAATGTTTGTTTTCCTATTTATAAAGATTTTCAGATAAATGAAGGTACAGTTAACTTCATTAATAGTCTTCACCCGACTGTGTCTAAAAAGTTAGCCAAACCTGTTCTTTCTCCTGATCAGAGGGATACTTTTGGGAAAATGTTGATGGGTTTTCCCGATGTCTTTAGCAATGAACCGGGTCTAACCAATATATTAGAACATCATTTGGATACTGGCGATAATCATCCAGTTTCATCTTCGGGAAACGAGATGCATTAGACGTCATACTCGATGAAATGTTATGTAGAGGTCAGATTGTCCCTCATTCTGGTGCTTGGGCATCTCCTGTCGTTGTTAGGAAAAAGAGAGATGAGAAATGGCGAATGATCATTGATAATCCTTTGAACAGGACAAGTATCCTTTGAACAGGATAGATGAGCTTCTCGATAGTTTAGGGCAACCTAAATATATTACGGTCTTACTTTGTACCGAGTGTCACCGTGGTACAAAGTTAATTTCACAATTAATCATCTTGTAAATATGTCATCGATTTAGTAGTTTGTATTATAGCTAATACAGTTGTTTATTTGAATCAAACTGAAGCCTACGAGTCTTAATCACACGTTAGGGTTACGACATTTTTCCACTGCACAACAATAATGAAGTTAGGCCAAGTTGTTCTTAAATCAATATTTGGTACTTTTACCAATAAATATCGCACATTTGCACTTTTAGGAAACTAATTTGGTTGAACATTTTCCGTTCAAGTTAAGCTAAATGAGTCGTTAAGCTGATCGAATAAAAGTGATACCAAATCAGGTTTGTTTCTTAAAACAACAACTCCGGTTGGCATGCCATTGGTTACAAAACCAGCTCACGTACATTGTTAACAAAACCAGCTCACGTACATTGTTAACACTTAACGCACGGGGCCTTTTTTTAGCTGAAACGGCCCCTCAGATGGGCAAATTCAGCTAAATTAAAAAAAATTCGTAGAAAACAACAGAATACAAATTTTTGAATGCTTTTTTTGTCTGCTTTAAACGTACTCTCTATTTTGCTAATCCATAGGATTTCCTAACTAAATTTGTAACTGTATTTAAAAAAACAAATTATGTACCATGTTTTATCCTAAAATAAAAATTGCACCGCGCCATTTTGTAAACAGCAAAACAAGCCGATCGGACAATTTTTTTATTTTAGTTCGCCATTTTCTACTCGTTTTCTAACGATGTGGCACGTCACATCTATATACTTGAATCGTGTATTCTCTATGTGCTGATAATGAGTCCGTGTAGATTACAGTCAGGTCCTCTTGAAGCGAATGGTACCCAATCTCTCGGAGTAGACTCCACATCCACAGCGCTTCTTTAGTTGCTTGTCCCAACGCTCTATATTTAGATTCCATCGTGCTGACCGAGACACACTTCTGCTTTACAGCTGTCCAGTCCACGAGACACGTCATATCTTGTGGCTCTTGCAATGTGCATCAGAGCTCCTACGGCTTGTCGGTATGGTACACTATACATTGCTTCTTTTTCTTCGTCAGTAGCACCCATCATTTTCTTGAGCTTGACGGTTGGATCCATTGGCGAAGTTGCTGGGTTACAATCACCCATATCAAATCGCAGATTGGCTGAGTTGAAGACTTCCGTCCGGGAAACGTTGAAAGTTTACTCCAAACAGAGTATTTAGTGGTCCTAAGTATCAATCATTAAACTCGGATGTTAGCACACATCTTAAGAACAAGCGCTGTTGAGTTGAAGCTATAGCTGGAGCAACGACAACATAATTGGTATAATTTCTGACAACAGTCTTCTGACAGTCTTCTGACTACAGTCTATGGCTGCATTGTACCCTCCCTTTTCCCTCAACTGGCAATGCCATCGGGGACTTGTGTGTTCCTGGCAGGTTCAACCAACGTGGTAAGGTAGTTGATACCTTTTCCTCCCCCATCCCTTCCATCCCTGACTGCTGACCAGTGTAATTGCTGCTTTTATTGTCCTTGCTGTTTTCTCTTTTTTCTTTTTTTTATGCTTCTTGTTGGCTGGGAGTTAGTGGTCCGCAAGGACCCTTTCCAGACCAGTGACCTTTCTCTGGGCACAAACCATTATTATTATTATTATTATTATTATTATTATTATTATTATTATTATTATTATTATTAAGATTTTATTATAACAATACATATAAAACTACATCAAAAAGGATTGGTATATTAAGAGAAGGTAAAAGAAAATAT
>JAQIVA010000122.1:0-11948 GCA_034697525.1 Lithobius microps | reverse complement strand
GTAACATTTGCAAATAAGCTACAAAGTATGCTTAGAACTAAAATGAATCTCAAATATTGTCAATTAACTTGTTATTTTTTTAGAATTTGGCATATTTTCAGCAGTTTGATGTTAAACGGTAATGCACTTCGAAATGCGATCCCATTTCTGACTGAAGTAAATTTGAAAATAGGTCATAGCTTATTAAGGTTCAAAACTAAAATCCATTATTATTTCAAAAAATATTTCTACTCTGTATTTGAATACACATGAGAGGATATCACTTAGTTGGGAATATTCGATCCATTTTAAACAACTGATCACTATTTTTGCACAAATATTCATCAAGTTGAATTACTTGTCAAAGCTGAACCGCCGCCCATTGTTAGGTTAATTTAGTTAAAGTTTACTTAATATTCCTTAGCAGCACGATTCTACCGTGTCTTTGGCTTTCCCACCGCCATTTGAGCCAAAGAATTCTGAATTTTTCTGTTAAGCAATATTTCCTTTTTTGTAACCTAGTGAAAATTAAGTATTTGTGCAGTGGGTTCGTTCTGTCTTTGTACAAGCAGTCATAATGCTTAAATAGATTTTAGCCCTGATTTGGAATCAATATCTAATTGTATTGATGTGTTAACCATAAACTTTTTATTTATTTTTCTGCAAATAAATGCCTTTGAATTCATGCGAAACAATGTTCTAATAAAGGTAGATAATTATAGTTTATTTCATTACAACGAGCCTTATTGTGCACAAATATAGTTTATCTCACCGAGTTTTATAAGAATAATACACATAAATGTCCATAGAATTATTAATATTTTCCGGTTAATAGCGAGAGTTAGCAATGTATTGACAACAGTATACTCTAAATATCATAATAAACTGCAAATCTGTTCAATTATTTTTCTTTCACATTTTAGTGAACTGACAAACATTCCTAAATCAACGCATTCCATCATCTCGTAGTCCCTTTAATTAACACACTGCCTGCGCTGCTATTTCAAAAAATTGAGCAAATCTTGACCCTTTGTAGCTGTCTGCCATTGTCTATAGATGTTTTTTGGAAAATTGGAATAGACATTTCGGCCCAACGTCATTCTTAACGTTACACTCCCCGGTTGATCGAGAAATCGGTTGATTAGTGCTCAAGTACTTAAAGCGTGAACGGGCTGGACATGGCGCGGTGAACCCTTTCGCTAGTCCAACAGAGCCCGGGTGGCGGAGCCCGGCAAGTGGGTAATCATTCATTCATTACGTCGGATATCTGCATATTCCCTAAAGGCACAAACCGCTTGTCGGGATTTCCTCCACATTTTCGCAATGAAAATTTTGCTTTACCTTTTAACATGGTTCTTCATCAACTGATTTCGTTCAAATATTGTTAAAACCAGAGTTACCCTCATTACCGAAATCTTTATCTTTGCCAGCACTGTCATTGCAAAGGCTTTAAAGCTAAAAGTCTCATGATTTTATTTCCCTAATCAGGGCTTTCTTGTGAATGAGATATTATTTCAGATAAAATCTAGTCATATATGCTGCGTGAACATTACGTTATCGGTGCAAACGATTGATAACAATATACTATTCAATGATTAATAGCTTCAAACAAATTCTCTTCTACAAAGGTCATTCTACATCACCAAAATTGGTAACTGAGTGAATTGATTGGCATCATTAGCTGTCAAATAGTTTAGTTTAGACATTAAAAACACTTTTTATTATTGCCAATGCACAACTGCTCATTGATAATACTATATCAAATAAGGGGTGTTGAACAAAGTATGGTACCCAATTATTCCGGCCAGAAAGAAATGGAAAGTAGCACGTGACGTTTCTTTAAAGCCAATATTTCAATCTACGTGGTTTTATCATCAAATTATAAATAGTTTGTTGAGAAACTGACAAAAATCCTAAAGCAATCAAAGAGTACCACAATTTTCGAAAGATAACATTTTTATAAACGGAAAATTTCACGTTTACATCTTACTAGGTATATCTTATGAAATGTAAGGTTGTTTACACAATGAATTTCTCAATATATTAAAATGAAACAATGCAAACACTTTTAGAGAGTTCTACACTTGTAGAATCATCGTCGATTTTCAAGTATTTTTACCCCCTCCCTCCTTGAAATTGGGTTTTATTTCACGTCCATTCAAAATTCTTGAACCCATAATGATTTACAATTTACACTTCCATTGACCGCATTAGTTCTCCAGCGGCCATGTTGCCATTTCTCCCTCTGCTACGGGCCTATCTTGCCATCCGATACCATACCACTAAGCAGTCGATGAACACCCCAACCAATGAACCTTTCAGTGTTTAAGGAAACCAACATTTTCCACTAAACCTTTACTTTTATGTCGAATACTGTGAGATTAACATAATGATTATTTTTGTTTAACCTTGAGGGAATAACACATTATTTGGATTGATCAACAAATATAAATATCCATTTGTATATTCAAATGGACAGAGTTATCATTGAAGGAATTGGCACATTCGTATTCACCGGGGTGGGTAAAAGGCATGCAGGCAGACTTTGCATTTCCCCAATATGTTATCGCAAATTTATCGCGAAAGGTCTATTTTTCGTTGATTAACTGGACAATTGTAATCAATATATATGAAAACCTTATAACCTATTCTTGTGCTTTTGGACATGAGATCATGAATTAATCATTTTTAAATGAACCTAATGAAAGTCGATGACCTGCAGAAGGGAGCAGCAACGACAACGTAAAATTAATTTTCCATTTTAAATTGTGATATCAAAAAGGATTAAATAGAATAAATCTGAAATATAAGTGATTTGCAAATATTTTGGCATGATAAGTTGAAACTGAGAAGTTCATTTCGAACATTCAACCCTAATTTGAACATGAGTAAGTGCGGATACCGGATTAAGCAGGCTGTTCAGAAGAGACAAACAAGATACTCGACAGCGTCACAGACACGCAGTCCGGTCTACCAAGTCAATCAACGCCCCGTCGAAAATCAAAGTCTGGGTCGTGCCCCCGTATTCCCATACCAGATAAAAGCGCTTGAGTTCCTTCCTCAATCATCGCACGCTCCTCATAAACGTTAAGGAGCACACGCCTCCTCTTCTACCTCTGGTTTTGGAACTTCCTGCAGGTAATTAATACATATTGGAGAGAACCTAAATGCAGCCTATTCAGCTACAAAATGGTAACCCCGACGTGACCAAAGAGGATCCCTCTGACTGGATAGCTTCTCTACGAAGATGGTCCACTAAGTAGCTCCATGGACTCAAAGAGATTTTCACAACAGCCTACCCGCTGCCAAATCTCGTGAAGGATTTCAAAACAATTCAAGCTAACTTACCATCACTCCCAGTTCATATCTTTTTCCAGAAGTGGTTACATTTTCTCAACCACCTGCATTCCATACTGTGCTGGGAAATCACACTGACCGATGCACATTCTTAACTTCCTCAATGGAAGCCACCTTGCTTCACCACTGGCTCAAGTATAAGATTTAAGCAGAACCCATGTAAATTATCATCTAATTGTATAACGCCATACCGTCTGCATCTCGACTGGATTGACAGCTACAGCCTCATCAACTGTCTCTCACACGATCACCGGTAATGTTTCGACTGCAAAAGGCATCTTCATTTGTTTCAAATTTGGTCAAAATCGCTGTTGGCGGTTCACATCGGAGGCTAAGTTGATCTGGGGCAATGCATTTGAGATCCATCGAGCAGAAAGTTTGCTCGGTGAGGATATACATATCCCCAAAAGTTTATTGTTTATCTCCTGTACGGATCAAGTTGAAAATATTATCAGTGTAATTTTCAATATTTCTATTGAAATGTGCAATACACTGCCTCGGTAAAGACTACGGCCTATTGCTCACGTCACTACATACGAAATGCCATTGCATAAAAGCGACATCATGAGTCAATAAAATTTTGGAAAGAGAATGGTGTAGCATCTCTACCTCTCGAAACACATCCGTAGTTATAGGGTTTGTCTAAGTTCTTCGTAACAGGAGATTATTGGGTAGACGCATAGGAACTTCGCAAACCATCCTTTGAATGTTCTTGCATTCATACATTCCCCTCCATAAAATGAGTACATTTTTCTACGCACTTGAGCGACAGCTGTGGATCCAACAGGCAGTATGAAATGCTCTCACAAATTTATTCATATTAAATGATCAAAATTCGGTCAGAACTTATGGGATGACCTAATAGACTTGAGCATAATCTGCGACCGAGTCTTGACAAACCGAGTCGCACAAACAGCTTTCCAATTAGTCATGTGTCCTTGTAACCTCTAAATAATTCACAGACACTCTAGACGCAGAACCAGCTCTCGACAACGCGCTGATGACGCCGGGAGTCTCAAGTCCCTCCAACGAAACTCTTCGGATGCCACTTGGTTTTGGTTAAGTAAATTGATGCCCTCCCCTTACTAAGCATGAAAAATATGCTAAAAATCAGAAAGATTCTAGGAAAACATTAACACAATCCTAGATATGGGCTAGTAATAAGTTCATCAGCAAAGAATTAACCCACAGTTGTCAAAAGTATTATCTAGAACCCGATTTGAAACAGCAAATCGCAAATAACTGCTACAGAGTTAGTTGATTTTCAATTTTACAGAATCACAACTTGAATATAAGTGAAAATTATAATTCCACTTTGAGGTATTGATGTCTCTATGTATAATAACCACGCATGTTATTGTAAGCCGTGGGTCTAAATAATGGTAAAGCGCAAGAGGAAGTTGCAGGGGTAGACGGTGGTGGGTAAGCTACCTCAACAATTCTAGATTCAGCTTCATGTGCTTCACTTAGTTAGATAAGCTGCAGCATCTTCACTTGTGTGTAAGAAATAAGCAGCCAACCATTTCCTCCTCATCTTACCCTTTCGTATTGAGGTGTTACAAATTGAGTTTTGGAAACTGAGCCTTTGCTATGAACGGTGTGATTGAGTCGATTGCTGCAATAGTGGTCCATATCAGGGCTTTTCACGGTCAAAGGTCATTTGGGACTCAACCAAGCTCAAGCGGAATATCACATGGGCTTCCAGCGTTAGTGGAAGCGAAAGGTGAACGAACATATTTGATCGCTGACATTAGAGTTCATTAAGGATCATTCACCAAGGATTATAAATTGAAGTTTTGGACCTTGTTCCACAATTAGTCATTTCGTTATTCTTACTTCACAAGGGGTTAAAATCAGATTTTGGCTATGAACTTGCAGACCAATGTCTAACAGGGGATGCTTAGCTTCTGATGTGAGCTAAGGCTATCCATTTGGATGTGCTTATACTGTGCCCCTTGGTGACGTCTGACCCTGTTTCCTAGCCTCGGTGGAGGGCCTGAGCTCGTGCAACCCGATCTGCCCTAGAGCTCGCCTGCTGCTCTCCGTGGGCATAGGTGCATCGATGCGTTGTGCGGCGTCAGGGTGTGATGAAGTGGAAGATGTGGATGTATGCCAATTAATAGAAAAAGACCCAGAATTCGCAAAATGGTTGGATACTGCGCGTTAAAAACAAGGTAGTAAAAGAGCAAATAGAATGAAATAAATAATATCATACTCTTAATGGAGAATCAAGATTTCCGTCAATTGAAATCAGTAGCTGTTTTTGAGGGGTTTTGTTATCGAGGTGCGGTATATATATTTATTTACTGCTTCTACCTCTGCCGGTATCGGGTAAACTTTCGGTCTAGCGAAACCTCTAATACCTCAGGCGAGGTTATTAGGCCAGCCTTAAACTTGACTCGTCACGTGACCCCATTAATCAATGCCCCTTTCTTAACAAAAATTGCCCTATCCACGTCTCTGACTCCTCAATTAGTCGTTTGGTTATCGAAGGCGGATAGGTAATAGGTATCTAGTGGATCACCTTGACGTCCGACCCGTATCACGACAAAAAAATAAAGAGAAGCATTTATGTTAAAATCCTATTGCAGAAAGCTTTGCAGAAGCAAAAGCATATGATTGGTCAGTAGTCAACCCTGAGTAGTGCGTTGAATTGATATTCCATCACCAGCTTTTCGATTGGTTCGTTGAACTTCCTGAGGTGATCTATTTTTCAATTTTATTGTGAATGGAGTTCCTCTGTAAATATCCACGATCATACATAGCTGTTAATTTTAAGTAAAAGCAGAGGAAAAATATCTTGTTTAGATCAGGGCGCAAAAAATTATCTTATTACTAGAGGTTAGGGCGCACTTTTCATGGGTCAGTTTGTACCTTCATGAAGAGTAATTAATTTTCTTATATTTAAAAATTATTATGAAACTTTAATTAACCAATTTAACAAATGTAATTCTCGGTAGGTACTACAGTTCGAAACAGAAATCATATAGATTAGGATGAAGGCAGACCCTAAAGGGACTCTATATTTCTAGTGAGAAAGAACTCGTAATCGCCATTTTATGACGAAATGGTGGACGTGTCACGTCGATCCAGACATCCAAGTACAGTTTTGCCAGTAAAAAAAGAATGCAAGTGAACCAACCAATTTAACGCTTATATTCAAGCCTCTCAAAGCAAAAATTATAATTTATGAAAAAAGGTAACCTGAAATGTTTTACCCAATCATTGTACATATCAGCAGGTTGACCAAGTAGCATAGCAAGGCTGCCTGTTTATCTAAGAGTATAAGCTCTTGCTGGACAAGCACGCCAATTTATGTTAAAACTGTCGCCAAGTTAAATTATGGGAAACAAGATCAGAGTGATTCTATCTGTAAATTTAATTTAATGATCGGGCACACCTTTTTTGGTCTGAAATGGGTTTGAAGTATGGGAAAGTGTTTCCATCTCCTCTTTATTAACAACAACATCTTTCAGTATCTTAGTAATTTCTGACGAAAATGTGGTTGTAATATTTACGTAACTGTTTACTTTGACAACCTTTAAAATACTAAGGAGAATCACTGTTGTATGTAGAATGAAGATTCAGTGTCTCAAGAGATTTCGCGACGCATTTATCGCCAACGTTCCAAACATGCTCTCTTATCTGGCGTATTTTGTTGACTCACGGCCAGAATCTACACAGATTCGATTTCAGAGTAAATTGTCGATGTCTTGCCACTTTATCAGTATTCTATATTTTGCAGGTTTTTTCCCATGTCTAGCCAATTTGAATCTTGAAGACCATTTTGGGATCTCCTTGTGACACATTTTATTATTTGGGCAAAATCTACGCCTTATCTGGATCAGAAGGAACCAACTCACTTTTCAGAATGTTACCAAGGACACAAACGACTTCAATATATTACCTCTTACTCTAAAGGTGATTGTTTGATTTTAGAGTAGTATCCAAGAACGATCATTGCGCTAGCCTCAGCTACCCGAGTCGGAATATACGTAAGTCATTTAATTACCTGGACTGAACAATTTTTGAAGAGGACAGTTTTTCAAGTAGCAAAATTAAAATTTCATGTTGATTTATCCTCGCATGTGCAGAGAAACTTGCATTACGAAAGGTTATTTGACGAGAGTATTCTTCGAGGTCACTTTTAGGCTGATGACTCATAAAATATAAAATTCACTTAATCAGTGGGTGAATATTGGACAAAATCGTTATTGAATTCGGTAGTACGACCCAGGCGGTTACTACTAGTTACCATGGTTACAATCATTAGGAATTAAACCGTTCGTGTTTTATGCGATGGTGAGCACAGTTACCGATTTCTAATAAATTACTTCTATTACACTTTGGGCCTTCGTTGCGTTGGAGACCTTAGGATTGCGTGTTTATGATATCGAGAAAAATACATGCAACTTTGCACTACATTGGGATGAAAATTTATCCTAGCCACTGCCAATTTCTGTGACCTTAGAATCTAATTTGGAAATGACCCTTGCATTCTCAATCAACGGTACCTACGGCCACGTAACCAGGAAATACATAGCAAAATGTCATAAAGCCTCAACACAATGATGTCGCTTTTACTGCGGCGATTCACTGAACACTTTAAACGAATTCTTCCTACCCAGTCATTTAGCAAAGCGAACAGGACATTTGTATGAGCGTTAATTATAAGTAACAACTGCGTTTGAGGTTAAATTACAACGAGCTTCCTAATCAATGCCACTGTTATTCAAAGCGATGAAATGCATTTTAAATGATTATGGCTCATTTAATGATGACCTACCATTATTGATGTCAGTTTTTGATTTGTTGTCGTTCATGTCAATGGGCGTTCCCACAAGAAGTATCTAGAGGACGTTGGGTTATCATGGTTTTAATTTTCCGGCCTTGCAATCGGAGTTTGCTAAATATCTCATTGTTATCTATCCAATATTAATATTGCATTGTTATCTAATATTAATTTAGGCTCTAAAACAATCTAACGCATGGTGTTATGCAAACAATGTGGAATTGAGATTCTTGTAATTGTTAGAGAGGATCGCAAGACCATGGCTCCTAAAATCACCACGGAGATCCTCAGTGAATACCTACGAAAACCAGCTTCCATATAACTGCTCGTCGACGGGACCTGCACACGGGAGCTGAATTCCACCTCGGAAACGCCACAAGTGCAAAACCTCTGCTATTAAAGGCGAATGCTTCAAAGAGTTTAGAGCAGTGTGGTAAACTCCAGAATCGGTCCTTTGCGAGGTGGAGAATGCGTTTTTCTATTATGCACCATCGTTTACCTTATTTCCCACCTCTGGCCATGTGTACTATGTTTGGAAACAGCCGAAAGAAGCATTTACTCTAGAATGTTGTCTTCCGCAAACAGCAAAACATGGCGGTGGGGCTTCTGTGAGGATGAGCCGAGGTGCTATTTCTTGGAACTCCGCCGCCGGGCCAATGATTTCACTTCATGGAAGAAGAAACATTTGGAGCTGAAGCTATTTGGTATTTTGAGAGCCAAAATTCGTATTGTTGATTTTTCAAGAACGCATGCTTCCGAAGAGGAACGCCGTTATGTTTCTAGACGATAAAGCTGCACGAATCCATTCAGCAGCTGGAGTTGTGGAAGAATGGCGGCACGAAGAATAATCTAATGAATATGCTCAACTCATTTAGCCACCATCACAATCCCTCCACATTATTGAGTATTAATGGTGGATTTAGAGACTCCAGTAATAAGTCGATTTCCGCTGCCGCTGCAGCCATCTTCTCTAAATGAACCGGTGGAAGGAGTTTTAACTCTAGAATGGGCAATGATTATTTCGCAAACAATTGGCTATATCTTTGAATCAATAACTCAGAGATTTAAAGCCCAAATCGTCAAAAAAGGTGGATCTAAACCATATTAAAATAAATTCTGCTATTTTTTCAAGATGTTTCCCCTTATTTTGAGTAACCCTTGTACATTCAAAACACTGAAAACGATTAGCTAACCTTCTGAAACCATTTCAATCTGCGGCCAGTTAACCATATAAACCGTTCAAAAGTACAAATATATAGAAAAATGGAAACAAGGTGTTTATTTCATTAGTCCATCCCATGAAAAAAGAATGCATCTTTTCAATTTCTTTCCCTTGGTGAAGGGCTGCGATGGATCAGGGCCTGGAATGCGATGACTCATTTGTCATAGTTGCCACTGCTGACTCGCCACTTGGACGGAAGTACATGAAGCGCTAACCAAACAGAATAAAAGGCGATTCATTAAGCCAGTAAAATTTTTGATAGTTGCATTCTAAAAACTGGCATCGATAATAATACTGCATCTTACAAATTTGTTGTGTGTTCTGATCTGTTCGCAATTCATTTATTATCTGCTACATAGCTAGGCGCAATCCTTATGCATTAACTCATTTTTGAATAGATACTCGTCAAATACTATCACTTAATCCGCAAAGGAATGCCACTATTTCGGCCTTGAAATTGTCTTCATCGACCGAGTGGTCATAAATATTCAAGTGAATTTTAATGAAAACCATTGTGCTTAATGTTCTTTTACCATTTTACGTACTTGTAATTTTTTAATTTGCCTTTTTTTGGACAAAAATCAAATACATTAACTGGACAGCGTAAAACGAAGTACAAGTTTTACTTTTCAAAGTTGCATTGACTACCCTTCTTGATTTAAATGTCCTTCATGCAGAATTAAAAATGCATTATTTTTATTCGTAAGTGTTGTGTTAGAATATAAATTAGAGCTAAAGTGACGAATAATTTTAATTCCCGCCTGTGCATCGGGATGAATCATATCTGTCAGTTTCTCGAAGGCGTATCACAATGTAAAGGCTTAATTTCTTACCTCAATTCTTCGGTTTCAGTGATCTAAAAATGGTTAAGTTCTTTTCACAAATAGTATATAGTATATATATGGTATAGTATATATGCTTGTTAGCTTAGAAATGTTTAAACTTCATTAAAAAACTATGCCATGGCTCGGGAAAATGTGAACGCAGGTCATTGAATATTTTGCCTCAACGTATGCTTGAAACACAAACGAAATATTTAGAATACTAGTTACACAAAAATATAGCAGTCTATATGAAAAAAAATTACAACTCGAAGTCTTCATTTCGGAACATGAATTGATTATTTTAGAACGTTATTATTGATTAAGTATTTATTATCAGAGGCGGTTTTTAAGACTAAACTTGTAGCGGTAAGGCTACATTTGCGTTATCCCCATGATGGATTAGCTACCCCGGATAAGACAGTCCCACTCCCGGAGGGACAAGACGAGACGTGCTCACCAGTACGTTTATTGGAAGCCTGTGTGTGTGCGTAGTGCACTCAGACGATTATATGGGACCCAAGGTCAAAGGAGAATGACTCTGACTTCATTGGCTGTGGGGGAGTCCGGTAAGGCTAGACAGGCTTTGTGTCAGGCCACCGCAGCGTGGGCGTAGTGGATCTTGTGTATTAGGCCCTTTACCACGATCTCCACACTTGCGTCACTTTATGTAGCTGTTTGAAAATTTATCTTGCCTAGTGAAGTAACACGGTATATTTTTACAAACTTAACGATTATGGAAACAGGAATGGGACAAAAATACAATTTGCAATAGCTTCTTTTAATTTATTCTTTATTTAATAGAACCTCTCGGTCAAACTTCCTCAACCAAACATCGAACATAGCGACTACGGCTGGAAACATGGTGAGCAACCACACGGCACATTTCCTTACAATTTCGATGTAAATCATAGTACTATTTCTATTTAAGTACTGTCTCTACCATTGTAAACTACTAGATCCTAACAGTTGCACGTGTGACAAGGTATTTTATGTTTAGAATGAAATTCCAATGACAAATTATATGGCTTGAAACTAGATTTCGATTCACTGTCGATAGTGAATTGATAAAGATGATAGAAAAGAAATACCATTAAAGTGTTCTATGAAAAAAGAGAAGAAAGTATTAAAGATATTGAAATGAGAATGTGAGATGAAAATCTGGTAACAACGCAACATTTATCTTCGAAATCAACTTTTGAGCACTCTACATCTTCGAGCGTGTCGTATTTGCACTTTGTTTCGGGTTTATAGTTGCAATCTCTAAAAGTTCGACCGTCTTCCTCCTTCGTTATCTAAAATTTGCAGTTAAAATTATTACTTAATAAGTAGTTAAATGAATGAAGTAGTTAAATGAAACTGTGGAATAATTCCATTGAAATCTAAAATATCCGGTTTCATAAAATCCTAAATCCTTGAAGGATACAGATGAATTTATAATTGAAAATCAACTCATTTAAAACGAAAAAACCTATTATTTACCTATATCCATGCTCTTTTAAAATGCATTGAAAAATAATTTTAATACTATATTAGGAAATCACATAAGTTGTGTCTGAGATTCACCTTTATATAAAGCCTGAACCTCATTGTTAATCTTAAAGTAAATTTTAACCTATTTAATATTGTCGTACAGAAAAATAAAATTGACATTTGCTAGACTACAACCCTGCTAACAAGGAAGTACCCAAGATTCATTTGAGGCACATATTGTTGCATGAATTGAAGAAAGGAAACCCAGCAGTAGCTGGAGAGACTGGAAACATTTTCTTGGTTT